>JAOUQT010000033.1:9215308-9226617 GCA_025769995.1 Xyliphius kryptos
CACGATCAACTATCTAATGGACAATTCAAACACAAGTTGTGCAGAGAGCAAACAGAAACTGGCAGACTAGCGCTATGACAGCATAACTACATCCTGCCTGTACTCTCTTCCGCACTTTTTCTTCCACACTCATTTCAACCCTGGACAGTTGATCGTAAGTACATGAACACCTGCACCTTTGTGACCACTTCTCCCTGTAGCATGACAGTTCTAACTTCCTCCCTCTCATTCACACACAAGTATTCTGTCTTACAAGTGTTGACTTTCATTCACCTCCTTTCCAGAGCATACCTCCACCTCTCCACCAGCTCTGAACATCAACCGTTTTTATAATTCGGTACAAGTACACATTCCCTCCATTCCTTAGGAATCATTTCACTCTCAAAAATCTCATTGAATAGTCTAGTCAAAAACAACACTCTCTTCTATCCTATACATTCATTACCTCTAGCGGTATGTCATCAGGTCGGACTGCTTTCCCTTCTTCAACCTGTTCAAAGCTTTCCTTACTTCATCCTTGCCAATGTATGCTACCACCTGTTCCACATTTTCTGTCTACCACGCTTCTTTTCCTGTGATGTTCTACATTCATTAGCTCCTCAAAATACTCATTCTATCCTTCTCTTACCCTCTCCTTACCTGTCAGTACATTTTCATTTCATTCTCTCTGCCTCGCAGGGTGATACAACTCTCTTTCCTTACCGTCTACTCTTCGTCTCTTTATACTCCTGCTTACTCTCTTTAGTCCTCTCCCTGTCCTATTTCTTCTTTGCTTTCCTCTCTTCTCTACATTTTCCCCTTTTTCTCTTCCTAACCACAAGAGTCATCCTGCAAACCATCATCCAATGTTGTCTAGCTACACTATCCCCTGCCACCACCTTAGTCTCCAATCTGTTTTAACAACCTAATCTACACAGAATGTAGTCTACCTGTGTGCTCCTGGCTCCACTCTTGTAGGTCACCCTGTGCACCCTTCTTTTGGAAATATGTTTACCACAGCCATTTCCATCCTCTTTGCAAAATCCACCACCATCTGTCCTTCTAGGTTCCTATCCTTAAAACCAAAACTCATCACCCTATCTGACAACAACACTCTTTGCATAGTCCTCCTTCAAACCCACCCCGACTCCTTTTCTCTTCCTATCCACACCATGATATAACAGTTTAAAACCTGCACCAATGCTTCGAGCCTTGCTACCCTTCCACTTTGTGTCCTGCACACACAAAATATCTACCTTCCTTCCTTCTCTTCATCATATCAGCCAGTTCTCTACCTTTCCAACATGGTCCCTACACTCAGGGTTGCTACCCTCAATCCTACACTCTTGACTGTCCTGTTCTCTCTCGGTCTCTTCACACGCTTTCCTCCTCGTCATCTTCAGCAAACAGTAGCACAATTTCTGCCAGTACCGTTTTCCTCCAAGGCGCGACCAAGCCGGTTTGTAGTAACATTGATTAATTTGCATATTTTTCTTGGCAAATGTTTAACACCATGCCCTTCCTGACGTAACCATCACCATTTACCCCGGCTTGAAACGCCACTAGAAATACGCTGAATTGTGCTCTCCAATGGCTGGTTTCTATAGCCAACAATAATATATACACATTATATATAACATACGTACCATATACATTATTCCATAACTAACAATAAAATATAACATTTAGCATAATAATAGAGTGAACGGGCAGTCGGAGGAAATCCAGCGGTTGCAGGGTCGCTGACATCTCCGGGTTCCTCCGCCGTATTCGGTGTAGCTCATACGAACGAGTGTAGAAGAGAGAGAGAGAGGATAGAAATGAGCAAATAAATAAAGGGAAAGAGAATAATGACAGACACGATCAACTATCTAATGGACAATTCAAACACAAGTTGTGCAGAGAGCAAACAGAAACTGGCAGACTAGCGCTATGGCAGCATAACTACAGGGTAGAACCAGAAGGTGACACTGACACAAGGGAGCCCTGGGACATAAAGCAGCCAGCCACTCCACCGTCAACAAACCTGAGTTATCTCGAGATCCAGTAAGTGGCAGTTTTGTGGAAAAAACCAACTTGTTGAGCAGAATGGGCAGACTGAGATGATAGAAAGGCAACAGTAACTCGAAGAACCATTCATAACAACCAAGAAATTCAGATCTCTTTTGAAAGCATGCCACGAAGAATTAAAGCAGTTCTGAAGGCAAAAGGAGTCTTTTTACTAGCAACGTGTACCTAATAATGTGTAACTATATTGCACATCTCCAAACATTCAAAAACTCACACAATGATTAAATACAGACAAATCAGATATACTTATTTATTTTTTATTACTATACTGCATACTGCATGTAGACAACACACCCATAAAATAGAAAAAAAACAATCACACTGATAGTCCTGAAATCTAGCACTAAAGTCTTATACATAGAGCCAAGGAAAGACAACATAGCGTATCATATACTTAACACACATTTGTAAAGCATATACTATTGCTAATTAAAGTGACAGTATTGTGTGGTGATGATTATCACCATACCTGCTTGTCATTTTTGAAAATAGTTCAGAATTTGGCTTCTGTCCAGGACTAGGGCCCCAGGATTTACACTATTATCTTTGTGCAAGAAAAGACATTTTTCTTTTTTGAATCCAGTCTTATTATTTGTATAAATACAGTTCAGGATAAAAGGCACAAGCTTTCCTAGCTGATTTTGCATTAAAAGAGAGAATCAGTGGTTCAGTGAGGTTCATCACCACTGACACATAGAAAGAAAAAAAAAACCCAAATACTTCAAGAAGAACCAGAGCATCACTCTAGCACACTGAATAGAGACTTTGCATCACATAGCAGTTTCCATATATCCACACAGATAAAGATCACTGTTTTGTACACTAGTTAATATCTAACGAAATTTCCAGGATATGAACGTGTTTAGTAATAATGAACCAAATTAGCATATGAAATGAATACTACCAATAATAATAATAATAAGCGGCTGATATTAAAGGTCTCTAATGAGAATGTTCTTAAAACAAGTGCAACTCTTGCAGTGAAGGAAACGCTTTTCACAGTGAAATACAAAAAGGATGTAAAGCACTTGGTACAAACACATGAAGAACGATAAAACTCAATTAGGTTTATCATCCAAAAAACTTTTCAAGCAATTTAAAGTATTCTTCGAACCAGATCTCTTCAGTTTTCATAAAGAAATATATATTGTATTAACTAAAAGAGTTGTCAGTATACAGTGCAAACAGCTTAAGCTTATTTATAAATGAATTTTGGTTTAACTTGAAACTGGGAAGGAAACGAACCATTTGATAATCAGTAAAGCAACAGCAAACCTTTTTTAACTTCGTGTATTGAATTAGATGCAGACATTGACACTATATTTTTATTTGTTAATCAGAAAGGCTAAAGCAAAAATACTTACTTTTTTTTTTTTTTTACTACTGGTTATATGTTTATTGGGTTATGTTGCAGAGCTAAGTTCACATCTAAAATCTGCTCTTTGCACATTTGCTCGCAAAAACAATGTTACCAACAACAACCATACAAACACCCTGTTAAAACCCCAAATTTACCATGTCTTCTCAGATTGTTCTCATGACTACCACTACTTTGTATAATCCGTACCATATAAACAAACCTTTAGAAAACCATGTAGCCTCAGTGTCACATGAGAAGGTGCAATATAGAGCTGTTAAACATACAATGCTACAAATATCACTTCAAAAATGCTTGTATATCATTCTACAAGGAGTGCAATCTACAGCAGCTAACTGGTTATGAAGAGAGTAAACAAACCCTAATAAATTTTGCACAATAGCCAGTAAAACTATTGTCTTCTTAGCCAACAACAGTGTGCAAATCTATAATACAAAAACATTTATTTGTTGCTTAAAGGTCTCTAGAAAAATCTCTCCAAATCACATGATAATGAATCGCTGATTAAACAGTAAACAAATCCTGAGCTTGCTCAGCTACTTTACTCACCTAATCAACCCGTTTAATTATCAAACTAAACTAGTGTCTCTCCATTGTGGGTATTTGTTTAAAAGTGTAAAATGCTGTATCTTTTACATATTTATCTCAATACCACCCAAGTGTAAACATCTTTCATACTAAAGCGAAGGCCGTATCACTTATGTGGCGTTAACACCAGTGATATTAAAGGCTTTAAACATGAGCACTAAGGAAGAGCAAAAGTTACCCATCTACATCATTAGCCTAATCATCACTGTGTCACACGGCAACATGCAAGAGATGTATCTTGCTAGCTTTCCATGGCACATGACTTTCATCTATATAAACTGTGCAAACTGCATTGTTTCACATAAAAAGCAGGAGAAAGAGAGCTTGGAGCTTTCTTGTCAAAAGCAATACATCGCTGGTTTCAGCTGTAGAGTAGAATGGGGTCCTCCAATTCTTGGAATGGCACTGAGCCGTTTTGACTCTCGCCCGAGTCCGAGTCATAGGAAGCATCAGGGAGCTCAGTAAAACTCCGTGCCAGCTGTTCATCCTCAGAGTCGGAGCGTGGCGGCTGACACAAGTCCCCGAATGCGTCCGCTTCGTCAAGCGTGCCGAAATCCTGTGGGATGTACAGCATCTCGGGGTAGTTGTGACTCACCAGGTCGCTGCTGGTGGTAATCGAGACCTTACGGAATGCGAGCATGTGCATGTGAG
Organism: Xyliphius kryptos; assembly: GCA_025769995.1. Taxonomy (NCBI): domain Eukaryota; kingdom Metazoa; phylum Chordata; class Actinopteri; order Siluriformes; family Aspredinidae; genus Xyliphius; species Xyliphius kryptos. Next base: position 9,219,975 of record JAOUQT010000033.1, read on the forward strand.
AAAACTTGATGTATTTGTAGCGCCTAAAACCTAGAGACTCGATGGCCACTCGCCAGCTGCGCATCATGAGGGCATGGCGACCCTGGTGTGATGAGTCGGGGGTAATAATCAAAAGAAGACCGTGGAGTGTAAGAAGCTCATGGGCTTTCTTACAACACAGCCAGCGCTGGTATGGTGAGGGGAAATAGGACAACAGTAAAGAGAACACCACTATGTGAAAGAGCTGCCCGGGAAGAGTCTCAATAGGGTCACGCAGTTGGTGTAAGAATGTATTGAGAGCATCGCTTGCTAGCTCTAAGGGCTGCTGAAGCTGCAGGTTCAGGAAGTCACACTTGTACACACTCTGGAATCATAAAGAAATCAGAAACAAAATGACTCGCAAAACATTATTTATGGCTATACATAGACGTAAAAATCCTGAGTATGCTTACTTCAACTGCAGGCACTATATCAATTCCTACTGTCAGGAACTCATCAAACTTCAAGAAGGGATTGAAGCAACTACCCACATCGAGTAGACGCAGCTTTTCATTTCGGAAGCTTATAATTAAAAAAATAAATAGAAAGCAAGAAAAAAATGTTGAAATCTTCAAAAGAACAGTGTAAGTATATTAAATACTACAGTCAGTTATTACCGATCTTTAGGATTCGTGCTGTTTTTTTCACTTATAAGTCGCTCTGGATAAAAGCATCAACCACATTTCAAAACGTAAAATGTAAATGTGAAAAAAGTATGATTATAAAAATGTTGGTCAACATGTTTCATGTTCGGTCAATTGGGGACGAAGCCTGATCATTGAATAGGTTTTCATATTACAGACGCAATTATTAGTGTATATTTTCTGGGAAATTGAAAACAGACATTAGCTGACTGTCGTAAATATTTATATCACAATGACTGTTCCAGAGAGAAGCAGTTATTTCGAAAAAGATAAGGGATCAAAAATGATCTGCACTCTGATTATAGTAAAACATCTTACAAACACTTTTTGTATGATGTCAGTGTTTTAAAAAGTGACTGCTCTGCACGTTTACAAGTTTTATTTAAGCTCATTTGTGACTGCGGTGCAAGAAAAATGGCTGCCCCACTTGCGAACAAAGACAAGCGTGCAGGGATTCCATAACTCCATTCAGAAGGATAAGCTTGTATATTATACGCATTCATTACACAGAGACTGATATATTTCAAGTGTTTATTTATTTTATTTGATGATTTATAACTTACAACTTATTAAAAACAGTAATAAAAAAATTAGTATCTTATTAGAATATTGTGAAAAGTTTCAATATTGAAAACTCCTGGTGCCACACTCTAATCAGCTAATTAACTTAAAACGTCTGCAGCGGCTATTAAATGGTCCCACAGTCTAGTTCTGTAGGCTCCACAAGTATGGGGAAGACTGCTGACTTGACAGTTGTCTAAAGACAACTACTGACACTTTGCACAAGCATGGCAAAACTGAAAAGGTGATTGCTAAAGAGGGTGGTTTTTCACAGACCAAGCACATTAATACAGAGGAGAAGGAAAGAAAAGGATGTAGTAGAAAAAAGTGCACAACCAATAGGGATAACAGCACCCTGGAGAGGATTGTGAAACAAAACCCATTCATAAATGTGGGGGCAATTCACAAAGACTGGAATGCTGTTGAAGTCAGTGCTTCAAGAACCACCGTACACAGACATATGCAAGACATGTGTTTCTGTTGCATTTCTTGTGTCAAGCCACTCTTGAAAAAAAGACAGCGTCAGAAGTGTCAAAAGACAAAAGGGACTGAACTGCTACTGAGTAGTCCAAAGTAAGGTTCTTTGGTGAAAGTAAATTTTGCATTTCCTTTGGAAATCAAGATTTCAGAGTTGTTGGTCCGCTGTGTTTCCTGATGTCCAAGATCACTGAAGCCGGCTATCAGGAAGTCTCAACACACCTCATGCTTCCTGCGGCTGATCAACTTTTGAGAAATGCTGATTTAATTTTTCAACAGGACTTGGCACCTGCATACAGTGCCAAAGCTACAAGTACCTGGTTTAAAGACCATGGTATCTCTGTTCTTAATTGTCCAGCAAACTCACCTGACTTTAACACTACAGAAAATCTATAGGGTACTGTGAAGAGAAAGATGCGACACATCAGACCCAACAATGCAGTACAGCTGAAGGCCACTATCGGAGCAACCTTGGCTCTCATAACACCTGAGCAGTGCCACAGAATGATCGACTTCATGTCCTTTGTTTGAATTGGTCTATAGTAATATTCTAATTTTCTAAATTTGCGTTCTTTATTAGTTAGTCAGTTAGTCAGTTATAATCATCAAATCAAAAGAAATAAAAACTTGAAATATATCAGTCTGTGTGTAAAGAATGCGTATAATATACAAGTTTAATTTTTTTAAATGGAATTACTGAAATGAATCAACTTTTTCATGATATTCTAATTTTATGACCAGCACCTTTAGACACCCATATACATACTTATTATATACACACACTTACTGGCTGAGTACTTAACTATCTGCGTTATTAATCACTCAGGAAATAACTGAAAAGAAATGACAGGAAGTGTTGCTGTGGGAAAGACAACATGGACTGGTGTGAAAAAGATGATGATGATGAAGATGATGATAGTAGTATTTGTGTTATTTCTCCTGGTTTCTAATCTCCGGAGACAGAGTGGAGATAAGAACCTCTGCCAGGCCACAACAAACCTCTCTACACTGTGGGAATGCACGCCCGCATGCACACACACACAATTACTCTAAAATGCGCAACAGCTGGCCAGATGTATTATACTAATAGTAAAAGTATTGACCACTCACAGATGAAAATTCATTTATTGTTTTTAGTTCGGAACATTAATATTAAACGAGTGGCACAATGGTTAGCTCTGTTGCCTCACAGCAAGAAGGAAAACCCAGGTTCAATCCCAGATGGGACGACCTGGGAAACTTTGTGTGGAGTTTGCATGTTTTCTCCTTGTTCGCATGGGTTTTCTCCAGGTACTACGGTTTCCTCCTGAGACATGCATATCAGGTTAATTGAGTCGTTAAACTGGCTCTTAGTGTTTGTGCCCTAAGATAGAGTGGCACCCTGACTAGGTTTGTTCCTGCCCTTGACCGAGTTTCCAGGTGGGCACTGGCTGGCCCGCGACCCCATGTGTATTAAGTGTGTATTAATAAATAAATTAATTAGTATTAAACTTCAACATTTTCAGCTATCCAGTTCCAGCCACTAACATCAGATATATCAATATGTAAAAAAGGTCCATATGGACAAAATTACTTTTAAAAAGATGAAAGAACTTTGACGGGTATAAAAGAAGAGAGTAGCTGGACGAACTTCAAGAATGTTGATGTAACTTTTTACATCCAATTCCACCACTAACATCATTAATAAACAATTAATAAATGAATGAATTTAGTATTTATAGAATATGACACCACTGGAACATAAAAAAAAACTAACAAATGCTGTATATTGTGTGTATTAATTCCTGTATGAAGAAATCCTGTATGAACTTCTAGATATACAAAATGTGAATAAAAATGAAAGATTAGATGGAAGAAATAACTTATTTTAAAGAACTGAAAGAACTTTTCCATAAACAAACCAATTTCCTGATGGCTAAAAGAACTTCTAGATGGACAAATAGATTTTCAGATATACAAAGAATCTTCCAGATGGACAAATAATCTTCTAGATGGACAAAGAATCTTCCAGATGGACAAAGAACCCTCTAGATGTACAAAGAATCTATATAAACAAGAATATTCAAAATGGAAAAAAGAATCTATATAAACAAGGATATTTAAAATGGACAAAAAAATCTTCTAGACAGATGAAAGATTTTTTAGACAGAACAAAGATTATTCCACAGACAAACTAACATACATAAAAATGAAAACAAAAACTTTTAGACAGGTGAAATATCTTCTAAATTCAAAATGTATTTCTAAACAAACTATTGAACTGTAATTCTTGTTTATTTATAGTGGGGCAAATTTTTGGAGGGAGTTGAAAATCTGTGTTGCCCAGCGACAGCCCCAAAACATCACTGCTCTAGAGTAGGTCTGTATGGAGAAATGGGCCAAAATTCCAGCTACATTATGTGCAAACCTGGTGAGGACGTATAGGAAATTTTTGACCTCCGACATTGGCTGACTACATATTTTTCTGCCCCACTTTACATTGAATAATTATCATCCAACATTATAAAAATACAAATAAACTTTTCTATTCAATTTAGTCATTTTTTCATATAGTGTGTACAATAGAACATTGTCACAAATCAGATTTACAGGTATTAAACCTGAAGTTAATATAAATTACTAAGTTTTATCCCTAATGAACAAACGGAACAGAGACAGAGAGAAGGAAAAAACACACTGAGATGATAAGAGGAAGAAACCGTAAGAGGAATCAGACGCAAAAGAGTCTGATTCCTGTTATATCTGTTATGACCTATTAATTTTGGTCATAACAGATTAAACACTCTGTAGAGTACGGAAACGTGTTAATTGGTGAGAGTATGCAAGTCCACAGGATGTTCTCAGCTCACTCGGTGACTCAGTGCGACGCCATTACACACAGAATAAACAATTAAATAAATCAAATTGTCAAACTGTTAATATGGTCGTGTGGTAAACCTATAGTGGTGAAAGGTAAAAAAATAAAGATAAAAAAAAATAAACATATGAAAGATAGGTTGAATATTCAGGGTATACACTGAGACTAATCTATTAAATTAAATATTATTTATTTTTACCACATTATTGCACTGTTTATACTTATGTATTTTATATCATGTATTTAAAATTGTTATTATTTACATCAGCAGTGTTTATAGGTTATTTTCTGTTCGTGACCCGAGCTCGGAACCACTATGTTCGCTCGTGTTTCCGAACGAAGCGATTTTCAGACCCGTATTCCTGTACGCACGTGAAAACGCTCCTTCTTTTTCGACCCCGCACGCATTGCATGTGTCTATCAGCTGTGTTTCTCTCACTTGACTGTAACGTTTCTGCACTTTTTCGCGGCGCGTGTTCACATCATGACGAAGGATCACGTTAAAGAGTGAGTAATTCACTTCCATTCGTTTTCGCTTGTCATCTCTGTGCATTAAAAATTCTCTCCGAGCTCGTTTCATGTTACTCTTTCGCCATTTTCCCCACCTGCATTCCGGTGCACTGATACTTCTTTTCCGGGATTAGGTCTGAGCTGCTTTCTTATTGGATCGCTCAGACGCTACTGATTCACAACGGCAAATCGTTGTGTAAGAATGACAGATTGACAGGCGGGGCGTGTGGGAATGGGAGTAGGGGGGGACTTTCGATTGATTGCATCAGCTGTGTTTATTATGGTGAAGTAAACTTTTTAATTTGGAAAGTATTTTAATAAATTATAACAAATAATATTTCATCATTTTTTTTTACTTTATCCTGCTACCAGGCCACAGCTAATCACTCACATTGTCGAGCTGGCACATGTTTAAGGCTGGATGCTCTAGGCAACAAGGAACTCTACTCTAAATTATGTGGATATAATTTACACACAGTGGCGCAAATGATAGTGCTATGGCCTCACAGAAAGGAGGACCTGGGTTCGATCCCTGAAAAATTTCTGTGTGTAGTTTTCATGTGCTCCCCGTGTTCGTGTGGGTTTACTCTGGGTGCTCCTGTTTCCTTCCACAGTCCAAAGACATGCACCTTAGGTAAATTGAAAATGCTAAATTGTTACAGATTTGTGTATAAGATGAAACTTGCGTATGAGTATGGCCTTGTTCGGTCATTAAGATGGCCAGTGGTACTGAAGATTATGTTAAACAATAAATACATTAATAAATTACTCTAAATTATCCGCACACAGTTGTTCTGGAGACATTGTCTGTCACACTTGTACACCGTTATCATTATTATGAACATTTTTCAATTGGTTCTTGTCATTTTAAAGAAAACACATCAAGCTCATATCATTCTAGCTCCTGATTGGTCCACAAAGTCGAGAGAAATTTTACAGCAGATCAAGTGCAGATAATTTTTGACTCAGTCTTGTATTTACATATAGTTTTAGGTGAATGAATTCTAGCGTCTCTAAATGAGGATGCTTTATTTTCATCAATCAGTCAATTAATCCCTTACTTAATCACTTACATCCCACTGATTTAGTTAAATAATCAGTGTTTTATCACACTACACTGTTGTTTATTATTTTCCCATAACAACAGGTAGGATTTATAAAAATAATAATAATAAATATCACTGCAAGCACTGATTGCCTTAGGTAATAGCTAATAGAAGCTAATAGAAATACAGACACACAGAGCCACATCACTGTGGTAAATCAGAATTTTCTCCTTTTAAACAAGATTTTATTATAAAATATTTATAAGAGATTGTATAAACATCGCATCTTTACCTGCTTCTTATCAATAATAAAAAAAACAAATCAGACATTTTCTGTATGTTTTTTTTATAAAGTTTACATACATTCATAACTCACTTCTTATTATGTTTTAATGAGTTGATAACACTTTAGAATGCATGATGTCATAATCTAGCCTTCTCCTCTACAAGATTTGTATGGCGATATATGGTCATAATTTCTAAAATTTAGTAAAAGTAAATTAGTAAAAGATATAAAATACATTATTTAT
>JAOUQT010000033.1:9309764-9321894 GCA_025769995.1 Xyliphius kryptos
CACACACACACACACACATTCGTATACACATATTTTGAAAAAAATTTCCTAAAGTAAAATATATTTATTTCTGAATTGCAGTGCTGGGAGAATTGTATCATCCTATGTCGAGAGCTGGCCAATCAGTACGAAGCTTATTATGACTACAGGAACCTTAGTAAAATGAGGGTAAGACACTGGAAAATTTTTAAACATGAATTTGTATTTATTTATATTTAATAATAATAATAATAATAATAATAATAATAATAATAATAATAATAAGATATATACTTATAATATATAAGTGTTGTATTTTGATGTTTATTTTACTAACCATGCGTTTGTGTCACTTTTATTTCTGTTGCTCAGCTCATGGAGGCATCGCTCTACGATAAGATCATGAACCAGCAGAGGCTGGAGCCGGAGTTCTTCAGAATCGGATTCTATGGAAAGAAGTTTCCGTTTTTCTTACGGGTACACACCTCTATTTAAAACATAGAGTACCAGCTGAGGCGGCACAGTGGCTTAGTGGTTAGCAGGTTCACCTCACACTTCTGGGGATTCCCGGTTCGAATCCTGATCTGGGTGGAGTTTCCATGTCCTCCCCGTGTTCGCATGGGTTTTTCTCCCACATTCCAAATACATGGATTCCAGTTAAATTGAATGCTCTAAATTGCCCCATATAGTGTATGGTTGTGTGTCTGAGTGTGTGCCCAGCGATGGATTGGCGCCCTGTCCTGGGTGTACATGCCCAGTGCCCTAGACGTTCTTTTCTGGATGGGCATGGGGAACCCCACCGTGACCCCAGTAGAGGAATAAGCGGAAGATAAAGGATGGATGGACTATATTATATTTATCAAGAAGTGTAAAATGGTAAAGTGTTAAAATGGTTGGAATTCTCACTTGCCTAGTAATTGTGCACACAGTGTAGTTATGCTAACAGTGTGGAGCTAACAGGCTACACCAGCTTCAGGTTACTTCTAAAACCCAACATGATTTTACGCATTTTTAAATAAAAAAAACACTTTTGTAAGTGTAAAATAGTTCATGACTCGATAAGTCAGAGTAAAATATTAACCGTTTAGACCTGACGTTTCACGTACCGACCGCTAGAGGGCACAGTTTACCAAGAAACGCAATGCTGGTTTTAATGCTATGGACCTGTGTCTTGATTTTTTCTGCATAGATGTTAAAGATGAACTTCTCTTTGTTGTTATTTGATTGTGTGTGCAGAATAAAGAGTTTGTATGTCGTGGGAATGACTACGAGCGACTAGAGGCCTTCCAGCAGAGGATGCTGAGCGAGTTTCCTCATGCCATCGCCATGCAGCACGCAAACCAGCCTGACCAAACCATCCTGCAGGCAGAGGCACAGTGTATCCTCCAGTGCACACACTATTTACTAATTCATTTGTGTTTTTTTTTTCAAGTTCTTACTCTTACAAATGAGAGAACAACACAAGTCAGTAGTTCCAGAGAAACCAGCTACACAGTAATATCATCAAACCTGATCATTATCCCATCAGGCTGCTTTTAGCAAGTACTGGGGGACTAGATGTAGTGACTCCGCCTTACGGATGTTGTTGGGAAGATTGTCCACCATTTAGTGAACAATAAGGAGTGAGAATTAGCGCCAAGGTGTGGTTGAATCACCAGACGACATTCATCACTAGAGCTCTGTGAATGAGGCAGAGGGTATTTTGGAAAGATGGAGTGAAGGTAAGTGGGGGCAGATCCAGAGATTGTTCTGTAGGTCAGAGTCAGTGCCTTGTACTGAGTGCAGCAGCTAGAGGGAGCTAATAGAGAGAGAGAGAGAAGCAATGGAGGGACATGAGTTTACTTAAGCTGGCTGAACACAAGTCGGGCTGCAGAGTTTTGAATCAGGTGTACAGGAAGCTGGGAGATCGGCATGCAAAGCATTACAATAGTCGAGCCGGGATAGGCTAAAGGCTTGGACCAGGAGCTGAGTAGCCTCTTCAGTTAATAAAGCTATGATCTTTCTGATGTTGTACAGAGAGTTAAGATGGTCAATTGTGAAACCATGGAAACGGACAGAGTCGGCTGGAGAGATTGTGGAGTTGTCAATTTGGAAGGTCAGGTCATGATGAATTGAGGGTTGAGCTGGAATTATGAGACGCTCTGTTTTTGCCAAATTCAATTCGAAATGACGGGCCTTCATCCAAACAGATGTCGGTGAGGCAGGTGGATATTCCATTTTATTCTCCACTAGCCGACTACCCGTGCGTTGCTACGGTGACTCACTTGAGAGACTGACCCTGAGATTTGTTAATAGCGAAGCACATTTTAGATCGGGTCCCCTGGTGGGCCCCGTGGGAATTGTTTGGAATTTTTGACATCTCTGGGAGTGTAGAGGTCGTCCTGTACATCTCTGCCAAATTTGAAGTATGTGATGTGAGTGGAAATGTCTAATTAAAGCAGGACCTGTATTTTGGATTGCGTCCCCTGGTGGGGCCCCCGTGGGGATTTTTGATATCTCTATGAATGTAGAAACAATTCTGGACATCTCTGCCAAATTTGAGGTTTGTGGGATGTGTGGAAGTGTTATCATATTTTGAACTGGATCCCCTGGTGGGTCTAATCTTGAGCTTATAGTTAGTAACCCTAGAAACATCCCAGTTCTTATTTTGTGATCATCATAATGAAATTCTGGCTTCGCTGTACAGCCTTTAACCAACCATCTCTCAGACCTGCAGATCTACGCCGTGACTCCGGTTCCCGAACATCAGGATGTGCTTCAGCGAGACGGCGTGCCGAACAACATCAAAAGCTTCTACAAAGTCAACCACATCTGGAGGTTTCGCTATGACAGACCCTTCCACAAGGGCACTAAGGATAAAGAGAACGAGTTCAAGGTTAAATCCTTTAAAGTCTGAACCGTTCAACCGGTTTTATATAAACTTATGTTTATAGATGCATATGAACTCGACTTGAGTGAATTTCCTCTGTGTGTGTGTGTGTGTGTGTGTGTGTTTGTGTGTGTGTATACAGAGTCTGTGGGTGGAAAGAACCACACTGAGCTTGGCGCAGAGTCTCCCAGGCATATCTCGCTGGTTCGAGGTGGAGAAACGGGAACTGGTGAGAGTTACCGGACGTTTTGAGCCAAATGTCCAAAGAGTTCAAATAGAGGGCCTGAGTGCTGTTGAAGCCTATCCCAGCACTTTTGTAGGGGATACCCTACACGCCGTCACTTTAAATATGATTTAATTAAACATACAACTCCCTATTAAGATGGTTGTTACACACACACACACACACACACACACACACACACACACACAAATGCAATGCCTCTCAAGCCACCATTCCACCGCAGCTTTCCGTCTCCGATACACCTGACTCTGGGAGAAGACATGGGGAGAACATGCTAACCTCATTCAGAAGGACTTTGAAGAGCTCATGATTTGCTCTGTACTGCTCTACTGTGCTCCCCCTAAAATAATAAACACTTAAATCTCTGACTCACGGTTTCAACATTCCTGATTTATACCATAAACATCTCTTAGTTTTGGGTTTGTACATAATTCTGCTCCATCACATGCTACAGTGTGTGTGAGGTGTGTGATGTGTGTGTGATGCACAGGTGGAGATGAGTCCTCTGGAAAATGCCAGCGAGGTGATTGAGAACAAGACCCTGCAGCTACGCACGCTGATCGCTCAGTGCCAGACGCGGCAGATGCAGAACATCAACCCCCTCACCATGTGTCTGAACGGAGTCATCGACGCCGCCGTGAACGGGGGCCTGGCTCGATATCAGGAGGTACAATTTCACCTTATTTCTAAATCAGTAACAAATACTAATTTGACTAATTTGACAGCGTTTGATAAACACCCTTAAAAAACGGGTAATTACACTCCTTAAAATCTGATTGGTTGAGCCAATCGTCTAGCCGTGACATTATTCACAACAACCTCTGAGCGCTTCATATTCGTATCAATGCGCGATATAAAATAAACAGTTTTGCTGAAGTTTTAAAAAAATGTAATTTGACCACCAGATGGCAGTACTTGTTTGTTAAAGAAACTGGAAATCTTTTACTTGCATCAGGGTTCATTTAAAAAAAACGCACTGGAACACCAGTTTATTAGCAATCGACGCATTTATGAATCAAACCTCTCGTGCCTAATTGCTTTATTATTACCAAGGCTATGACATCATGCAGATGACATCATACAGTCGTTTTACAGAACGACTAGTATACTACTCAACTAGTATACTAAATTTATGTTTACGGTGAAAGCACAGGGTTATCCATTATTCCGCACCCCTTAAAGCAAAAATGGGGCTTGATTAAGGACCCACACCAAATTCCACATGGCTTAGTGTTTAGCACATTCTCCTCTTAGGAGAATCCCAATCTGGGTGGAGTTTCTATGTTCTCCCCATGTCTGTGTGGGTTTCCTCCGGGTTCTCCGGTTTCCTCCCACATCCCAAAAACATGGCTTCAAGGTAAATTGAATGCCCTAAATTGCCCCTATAGTGTGTGTTTGTGTGTGTGTGGCTGTGTGAGTGTGTGCCCAGCAATGGATTGGCACCCTGTCTTAGTTGTATCTGCCAAGCTCCCAAGACCTTCTCCCCTGGATGGGCATGGGGAACACCCCTCCCCCCGCGACCCTCCTAGAGGAATAAGCGTAAGATAATGGATAGATGAATGAAATTCGTACCCAAATGGGGTTCTGAAGACTAAAGCTGTAGGATGTTTTGCGAAACCCATGTTTTTTTGTACTCATCCCCGTGTTGCAGTTCTAAGAAGTGAATGCGTGAAAACATTCAGCCTCTCTTTTTGCATAAAGTAATTTTCCAATTAGTGCGAAACCAGTTTCCCTGAAAATCATAGGTCTTGTTTGTTGAGCATTCACATAATCTTATTAAACAAAAGCCTGATCACCAGGTGAACCCCGGCCTCCGGTTCCTGATGCATGACAGATGCGATGCAAGCGCTTATCTCGGCCACATTAAGGCGCACTTGCGTGTTGGCGATGCCAGCGGTAGCACGCTGTGTAAATTTAATAACGATACCCTAACTCGTGACAGAGTAGACGGTTGCCAGGCAACAGCATGTTAGCATATCATATAGTCGCCTGAAGCAATTAAACGAGAAGAGCTGTCAGCGGGAGTCCCAGCATGCAGCGCAGAACGGTGAGACATACACATCTGCTGTCGACGTTGAGTCGGGATGCTATTAGCACCGCGTCGGAAGCGTTCTGGCAAATCAGCGGGTCACCTTCTGACTGATGAGCTCGCGCGGCCCGGTCTCCGTATACAGCGTCCCTCCATCACACCGTCCCTTTAAGGCCTGTTGTCATGTGTGTGGTTGTTGTGCTGCAGGCTTTCTTTGCAAAAGATTACATTTCCAATCATCCTGAGGATGGAGACAAGATAACCCGCCTCAGAGAGCTCATGTTCGAGCAGGTAACGTAACGTCCGCAACACAACATCATTTCAGATCAAAGTCGTTGAATTACGTTCCCCGAGCGGAACACTTAATCCCCGTCTGTTCCTCCTCGCAGGCCCACATTCTGGAGTACGGCTTGACGGTGCATGAGAAGTTTGTCCCACAGGATATGCGCCCGCTGCACAAGAAGCTCGTGGACCAGTTTCACGTGATGAGATCCAGTCTGGGGATTCAGGTGTCATTACCGTTCCTCTGATTCTGTAGCGACTGTGACGGTTCACATGTACCTAATCAGGATCTGCTGTGTTTTAGCCGCAGGACTTTCCCGCCTACGTGCGCGTTAGCCCGCTGCATTTTGCCAACGGCAGCCCTCGAACCTGCAGGACGCCCGTGCCCAACGCCATCAGTCCAGATGGAGGACGAATAGTGACGAGGCGCAGGTGTGTGGATTCTCATTCAGGATGGAAATACTGTGTTCTGGGTTCTAATGTCCGTAAACGTGTTTTTTTGGTTCCTGTGTTCCAGTCCCCTTAGTTACCCGGCTGTGAACCGCTACTCCTCATCCTCACTGTCCTCGCAGGCGTCCAACGAAGTGAGCAACATCACGGGCCAGTCTGAGAGCTCGGATGAGGTCTTCAACATGCAGGTGGCTGCTGCTGGGTTTTAGACACATTATTCATTCATTAAAGGGTGTTGGGTCCTATCCCGGCATTCTGATGGACACACACTCCTACAGCAGTTTCTAATCTCATCTTTTGCTTAACCCTATACTATATAGGTGGAGTTCCCCATGCCCATCCAGGGGACTATGTTTAGGGCATGGGGACAGGGTGGCAATCCACTCACTCACTCACACAGACACACTATGTGCAATTAAGCTTGGGGCAATTTAGAGCAGTCAATTCACTTGAATCCATGTTTTTGGAAACACAGACAAACAGACCATATGGGCAATTTAAAGCATCTAATTTACCTGGAATATATATTTTTGGGACTGTGGTAGGAAACTGTAGAACCCGGAAAAAACCCACATGAACACGAGGGGGACAGGATAGGATTCAAACCTAAATCCCCAGCACTGAGTTATTTGGTATCTTAAATTAACTACACTGTGATTCACTGCTCGGGATTCCCGGTTCGAATCCCTATTTGGGTGGAGTTTCCATGTCCTCCCCGTGTCCACGTGGGTTTCCTCCGGGTTCTCCGGTTTTCCACAGTCCCAAAAATATAGATTCCAGGTAATTTGGCTGCTCTAAATTGCCCCTATAGTCTGTCTGTCTTAGTGTGTGTGTGTGCCCAGCGATGGATGGGCGCCCTGTCCTGGGTGTATCTGCCCAGCCCTCGAGACGTTCTCCCCTGGATGGGCATGAGGAACCCCACCGTGACCTTCGTAGAGTAATAAACGGAAGATAATGAATGAACAAATGAAATTAACATCACCAACATGTTCTTGTATTGGACACCTGGAGAACATGCAAATTCCACATGGACCCTGAAATGTATCCAGGACCGTTTTGCTGCGAGGTGACCGCGCTGACCCCTGGATTAATCCTTTAAAACGGTTCCTTTCGACTCAGGTTTACTTTACTGGCTCCCAAACGACCCACGAAGCGGCTTTATTTTCCTTTACATTTAAAGACCCTGCAGGGAGCCAGACGTACACTCGCCTCAGAGAAGGCAGACCGGACTAAGGTATCAGATCTGTCCCGCTGCAGCAGTAATTAGGGGTTAATGGAACTGCCCCGTGCTATCTGACATCTGAGGCATTCTGTAGCGATCTTTAATAGATCACTGACCCGTGAAGATGAACGTTCTGAAGGTTACACAGCATCACAGAGATCACCTTCTTTTTCCTTTTTTTATCCTTTAGCCAAGTCCTTCTACCTCGAGCCTCAGCTCCAACCACTCTGGCTCTCACATCGTGACCAATTCAGCTCCTGCGAGCAATAGAGGTGAGTTCTGTGACCGGGAACAACGTTGGTCTCCTTTTAGACGTTCACCCCCTCATCTCCTCTCTGTAGATTCGCTTCCATCAGCATCTCCGCTGCCAATGGACAAGCACAAGCACTCGAGAGAGAACGCGTGTCTCTCTCCCAGAGACCGACTGTGCAGTGGGATCTTTTCCAGCCCCTTAGACTCCACCCAGGTACGTTTAGTGTGTCTCTCAGCCCACACAGTATCTCCTGGGCTGCTTTTTGGTGGGTGATGGTGTAGGACATGACCGAACCCGGTTCTCCTTCCTGTCTGCAGAGGATAATTCCGTTCCAGATAGACGGCAGCCTGCCACGATGTGAGGCCATTCTCCCCCCAGCAGAGAGCGGTATCACCCTTCTGTTCATTAATGAATTTATTACATTTCATTAATGCATCTGGTCATGTGCTACATGTTTGCGTTCTGTTTAAACAGCATGTCAGAGTAAAAACATCAGGTCTCTTTCGCCGATGCCGACCTCAAAGTCCCCTCAAAAGGTAATTAATAATCCAATAATGCTAATAATCCTGCAGTTTGTAGCGGAAATGTCTTGTATGTTTCATTTATGAGGTTTGTATTCTGCATAACATCCAGTATTTCTTTATGAGGGTCGTGAAGGGGGGGGTTCCCCATGCCCATCCAGGGGAGAACCTTACAGCGCTGGGCAGATACACCCAGGACAGGGCGCCAATCCATCACTGGGTACACACTCACTCACACAGCCACACACACACACTATAGAGGGCAATTTAGAGCATTCAATTTACCTTGAAGCCATGTTTTTGGAATGAGGGAGGAAACCGGAGAACCCGGAGGAAACCCACGCAGACACGGGAAGGACATGGAAACTTCAACCAGATTGGCATTCGAACCGGGAATCCCCTGCGCTGAGAGGCGAATGTGCTAACCACTAAGCCACCGTGCCACCCTGGTTAGTTAAGTTGGATTATTAGATCTGATTGGCTGAGTCGGTTGTCCAGCTGTAACATTACAATAACACACACTTCTGAGGGCTTCACATTGGTGTCAATTTGTGAAATAAAATTTTTACAAACTGCACTTTGTAATTTGATTGTTAGTGAAACCGTAAACATGTTACTCAGCGATCAGCGTTCACTTTAAAAAAACGTTTTGGATTTTGTCGCAGAGGACCAGATAGTGAACCAAACCTCGTTTTTTTTTAATTATTGTGTGTTTGTAACTGTTTCTAACCCTTAAGTTTGTGTATAAATTGTGAATAAATCACGGGAAAGAGGTGTAACTGTACTCGGCTTCGCGTGGTGTCTAATAACACCTCCTTCCTGTGATTTATTTACAATAATGCTACGCCCTCTCGTACCTTTTTGATTTAATAATCAGCTACTAATTAATGTTATAAAAGGTGTCTTCTAATTAGCATACACTTTTTATTCCCCTGTGATTCTGTAGTCCTCAGCCCCTCCCCTCACCCCGTCCCCCACCGACGGTTTACCCGCGGGTAGCCTGGCCTCCCACTCACCTGCCCGATCGGGCAGCTACAGCAGCGGCATCTCCTCTCTGAGCCGCTGCAGCGTCTCCGAGACGTGCGGCATCGACGCCACCCTCCCCGAGCCGACCATACCCGCCGCCATCCCGCCCGACAACGCCATGCGGCGCGGCAGCAAGACGCCGCCGCCTTACAGCGTGTACGAGAGGAACAACCCGCGTCGTGCTACCCTTCTGCCCCACAGCCTGTCAGTACCCCCAGCCCCGGACAGCGCCAACATGCCCGCCAAACCTCAACTGAGTCGCACACAGAGGATCCACTCGGAGCCCCGGCACAGAATCACACCGAGGAAGGTCTCCCAGCTGTAGGCCTTCGGGCTGACCGCGAGGGCCGGCGGAAACCTATGAACTGTTCCAAAACGCAGTACGCACTGCAGGACTAATACGTTCATGAAGACGAGCGAATGGTCTTCATCTCACCAGGCATATTATTATTCTTATTTTGTATTACACTGTGTTTTTTCTTTTTTAGCGCCTTGCTTGCTTCAGAAACGAACCCCAAGTCTATTAGACACTGTACGATAGATGGTCTATGCATAGAGGGCAGCGAGCTGCGTTTTCCTCGTTTAATGCCGAGTTCAGTAAACGGCTCCATACGTCGTTCGATTCAGATTCAGCATGACGGCTTATCGATCGTTCGCCCCCCCAAACGGCCGGTGAACCCAATGTACAATAATAGCCTTCAAGAGATTAGAGCTGCGGTCCGACAAAAGGGCGTGTCGTTTAGTTTCCATCTGGCGGGTCCACAAACCACATGGAGCAAAGTCCAGAAGCATATAGGTATTTTTGATAGACGCACTCAAGCTCGCGTGTACAGTCCTCCTTTTCTTCGACGGCCCTGTAATTAGACCTTACGTGGACGAAGGTGTGCGGCCAGTCACGCACCCTCCCTCACCCGCTTCGTCCTTTCCGGAATGGCCGAAAGGTGCTACATATCTCTTGGTCTTTTTTCTTTTCAGACGTAGCCTCGTCGCTGCCGAAGCCGACCGTCTCATCGTGCAATGTAAAATCGTATGGTCCACAAGTTTCGTGCCAAAGATACGCACCAGTAGAAACCCGTTCCCGTCGGTGAGAGTAGAGGCTGCTTAGAACTCACGTAGACGCCTAAACGCTTGTGCTTGACAGCGTGCTTTTTGTATGCGGTGTGCCCTCCCAGGCGTAGAGTGCGATAGCATGAGGCATGTGCAGCATCAAGCAATAAAACCAGTGTTGTGTCCTCGAGGGTGCCACGCTCCCGGTTTCAGGGTTTTCGGGGCAGAATGGGGCGTCGGGACTCGGGAACACCGTGCCCATCGTTCCCGGGGGTCGCGGGAGAGAAGATCCGAGCGAAACCAGGTCGGACTGCCGGATCCACCTCAGACTGCAGGGGACTTCTGGGACTCGCGCTGGTTTTCTAACAGATTTGTATGCCGTCTTATTTATCTGTGACTTTCTTGATGAATGTATGTTCATATCGGGACTTTTGCTTTGTATTATTATTTTTTTTTTTTGCTTCGTTCCTGAGGTAGTGATCACAGCACACGGGGGCGCCGATAACCGAAACATCCTGCCTGAAAATGTACTTACAATAACTAATGTTGGATAATCAGGGATGATATACATCTCAGTCCTATATTTTTGTGGCGTACACTCAACACGCTCACTTCAGCTTCGGTCTGTGTGGAATGCGCTGCAGCGTTTATATACTCCGTCATCGTACACTGCATGATGCACATCGCGTCCACAGACAGTCAGCGGAGGGCCCCAGGAACCACAGAGTGCAACAGGGCGTGGCCAATTAAGAACGCCTGGCATTCCTCAAACCTAACAACGTCGAATTTCTGGAGATCCGAGCTTCTCGTTACCAAAGGGCCGCTGGATTTATCTCAACAGAAGGTCTAGCTCGGTGAACGTGATCTAGTTTGTCTAAACGGAGCAATTTGTCGTCCCATTGCGGTCAAACACGTAACCTGAAGTAAACACGGGTGCTCGGAGCAGTGGGGAGCTTTGTACACGGCGCCCACAGAGCAGTCCATGTTGGGTGTCTCGCCCAAGGGCGCTTCAGTCAAAGTACTTGTTGAGACCGGGAATCAAACCGGTGACCTTCAGCTCACACGGCTGGTTCTTTAACCAAAATCGTATGACTGCCCCTAGTGGTAGTCAGGGTCATTTTGCTCTGGACATCCATTAGATTTCGAGCACAGATTTCAGTCACCGTTCGTCACTCCGCCCGCCGAGCTTCAGCTTGACGGTCTGCATAAAATCGGCCACGTCCCAAATCTCCTAATCCCACTAGGGGTTCTCAAACCTCCCTTACAAGGAAACCTCACTGGCTGAGTGACTTTATATACAGATTTATTCACAGAAGCACAAACCGCCGACTCTTTTCATGTTGCATCAATATCATACTTCATTTTGGGCGTCACGATAGCTTAGAGGTTAGCATGTTCTCCTCTCAGCGCTGGGGATTCCCGATTCAAATCCCAACCTGGGTGGAGTTTCCATGTTCTCCCTGTGTCTGTGTGGGTTTCCTCCCACAGTCCAAAAACATGGATTCAAGGTAAATTGACTGCTCTAAATTGCCCCTATAGTCTGTGTGTGTGTGCCCAGCCCTGTCCTGGGTGTATCTGCCCAGCGCTCGAGATGTTCTTCCCTGGATGGACATGGGGAACCCTTCCCCCCCCCGCGACCCTCGTAGAGAATTAAGCGGAAGATAATGTCTGACTGACACTCCTGAGACCTACATATTACATATATAGAAGCGTACATACCATTTTATGCTGAGTTTATCCTCCCTTTGCAGCTTTAGTGGGCTTTCTACAAGATTTTGGAGGGTTTTTGTGGACATCTTTGATCCAGGCGTTTGTGAGGTCAGGCACTGATGCTTGATGAAGCGACCTGGCCATAAATGTACGACTATCAAAGATGTTCTGTGGGGTTGAGATCAGAGCTCTGTGTGGGGACACTTGGCCCTTCCCCAAAATGTTCCCTATGGCTCGTCATGTTTTCAACATCCCACAGAGACTGCATTCAAAATCACCCAACAATTACCACTTAATCCACTAGATTGTCCATTATTGGGTATACACACTGCTCAAAAAAAAAGGAAACACTAAAATAACAAATGTGTGTGTCCTCCACGTGCCTATATGACCTCTCTAGAACACCTGGACATGCTCCCACGAGGCGGCGGATGTTCTCTCCATGTCTCCTGGTGTACTGGCCCGTCTCCTGGTATCTGCTCCATGCTCTGGACACTG
>JAOUQT010000033.1:9372374-9382457 GCA_025769995.1 Xyliphius kryptos
TTACTAAGCCATGTCCATGAGGGAGATCAGCCTCAGCATGGTCACAGTAGGAAGTCCACTCCAGCTGTGTAGTGTTCCTGCTGACCTATCCTCTATCTCCCGCTCTGATGATTCACGCTTTAGCCCCGAATCTATGACAAATAGCCTAGTGCTAAAAGCCCTGTCCGTGGTGCTGAAACCCATCAAGTGATATATAGCCATGCCTGCCTGATAAATCCCCCATATCATTCGCATTGGGTTGCTGATTTATCACATGTGGGTGTTTGGCAATTGGGAGTTCATATTGGATTTTTAATGAAAAAGAATATAATGCAATTTGACGTCAATAGATTTGGTGATGGCCACTATTTCCTTTCTACAAGTACAATCTTCCAGTTTTATACATCAGCCATGCACATGAAGCCATTAGTAACCCAACAGCCACACAGTCAGAGCTAAATCTGACATCATCTCAAAAAACTTTTGTATAAATGAATATTTTCACAAAGTGATGTCATGTTGTAATCTACTCTATGAACATAGTGGCACCATATATGAAAGTTTCTTTCCCACCGAGACAGAGCATATAATATTGCTAAAAGCCCACAATAGAAACAAAAGCCACTGTGGAGGTGCGTTAAACATGAACAGTCAAGTATCTGGACACAACCTTTTATTGTTCTGTGCCTTGATTCTGCCTTAAGGAACAGTGCTCTCCAGCCCGATCTGGAGGATATCCATTCTCATATGTGACAGTTACACTAAAGGAGGTGTTGAGTTCAATGTCACAAACTGTTCTTGGAGAGATGATGACTCCTGATCTCCAGATTCCCAGCTGCAATATTCCAGCCAAAACTTAAAGTTAGGATATTTAGTCACACAGTCTTGTGTCTGTTGTATCCCATCATGGTTCTTTAGGGGAAAAAAAATAATAAAAATTCTTACATTGTGTTGTTTATGTCCAAATTATTAGCATTCACTTCAGACCTCACAGTCTGAATATGGTAAGAAGAAGGACAGGGACTGAGACCTTGTGATATCCCCGTTGGCTGATTTTTTAACAGGGTGTAAAGATGCCCACTCTTCAGTGATTTGTAGATGAATGAAAATGTCACAACAGATGCGAAAAAAAGCAGACCAATAACATTTATCATCACCACTTTGCTCTGTTCGGATTTGCTCACTGGAACAGCTAGTTCAGGTGTGGTGATATTAATACAGTTTCTTAAGTGCCCCTTCTGCAGGTCTGTAATTTCTACACATATCTCATACTCAGTCAGTGGCTGCAAATGTGTCAGATTGAACATTTTTATGACTGATGGCACACGAGCAGTGAAGTGCAAATATGTAGTGGACCATTTGATATTTGACACAAAGCTGCTTTTAGGTGGAATCCAAGATATCTTTACAAACTGTGGTTGTATCACATCAATTTGTATATCCAAAGATCCACTTACATGTTCTGGATAGTACCCATTCACTACCACTACAACAGACTTCATATCTGCCCCTATGAGATTGTGAGCTACACAGGTATACTGGCCTGACTCATGCTCAGAAATGTTAAATATGTCCAGTGTTCCCTCGGGATGCACCATAAACTTGTTTGAAGCTATTTTCGGTAGGATCTTGTCTCCTGTAGGGCTGATCCAGTAGATCTCCGGATTTGGTTCTGCAAAAGACCTACAGTGGAATGATACAGAGTGACCAGTTTCCACACTGATATGCTCAGGAAGGCTTTCTGGAGAGATAACTGGGAGGCAAGTGTCCATCATTTCACGGAAATGAACTTTTCGGACATGGTGGCCTTTAAACTCTGGAGGTCCGTTGCACAGTAGATCATCAGCCTCCATGAAGCGTATCTTAGTCTTGTTCATACTGATCCATCGAACAAGACAATCACAGTAAATGGGATTGGAGTGCAAGCTTACTTCCTGTAGGCTGGGCAAGGACTCCACCGTAACACTGTGAAGTGCACTGAGGGCATTATCATTTAGCATTAGTGTCTCAAGCCTGGGCAGGTTATAAAATGCATTGGGATGTATATAGGACAGTTTGGGGTTGTTGGTGGCCTCAAGCTTTGTAAGCTCTGGCAAGTTGGAAACAGCAAAGCTGTCAATTGAAACCAGATCTGGCATGCTGTTGATACCAAGTTCTTTCATATGGATCATATCCACAAAGTCCCCTCGATTAATTCTTTCAATTGGATTCTTATTTAGATCCAAAAACTTGAGACTTTTGACCTTTCTGAGTGCAACCTGGGGCACCTTTTTAAACCTGTTTTCATAGAATGAGATGCTTTCCAATTTATGGAGCCCAACCAGAGCATAATCAGGTATTTCAGTGAGGTTCATCCTTGCCAGCACAAGACTGTGAAGATTACTCAAGGGCTGGAAATTCATATCTTGTATCTGGGAAATGGGATTTTCTCCTATCATCAATATCTCCAATTGGTTAAGTGCATGAAACCATTCTGGTCTGATAACCCTCAGTTGGTTTGAGTTCAGATGGAGACGCAAAAGTCTGTTTAGACCTTGGAAAGCTCCAGGACTGATTATTGAAAGTAGGTTGTGGTTGACATAAAGCTCTTGTAGGTTCGGCAGGTGTGCAAGGCAGTTGTTATGAAGGCTGGTTATTTGGTTCTCCTCCATATGCAGGGACAAAAGCTGGGGAAGGTGGCCTAGAAAAATGTCAGTGAGAGAAGATATGTTGTTCTGAGATAGATTCACTTCTGTTAAGTTAACTATATAATTTAAAGGTTTTTCAATACTGGTAATGCTGTTGCTTTGTGCTAGTAGTACTTGTGTATCTGAGGGAAGATTTTCTGGAAGAGATAAAATCCCCAGATTATCACAGTCCACAGTTAAAGCTTCCATATAAAGGGACAAAGGGGAAAACCAGGGTCGATTTTCACACCTGCAGAGATTCTGACATGCCCCTTTCCACTTAGTCACATGAACAGAGTCAGTGACACCAAGTCCCACTAAGAGACTATAAACAAAGAGCAGTTCTTTCATCCTGGCCTTTTGTCCTTAGCAAATTAGTCCATATGAAGTGTAAGGTTAGCGCTGTTAACTTCACTAATACGTAGTCATTTGTTGCCGCAACAGTGGGATGTTTTCCTGCTGATGCAAACTCTCTCCAGTGTATCAACAAGGAACAATGTTACTGTTTCTCTGGTTCTAAACTTGGCAAGCTGGAAGCATATATGAAGGTCACTATATCCTTTGAGGAGTGAGGATGGAGAAAACTCGGAGCTCCAGTTGTTGAAGATGGATCACTCTGTCTTCATTATTATCCTCAATCAGTCACAAACATCCGTTTCCATCTGCAGAAAACAGGAGATGGAAAAATGTAATGAATACAATGTCACTTTATGGCTCAGATTGAATAGCGTTGGCATTTAGGAATATTGAAAAATATTGATGTTAAATGGGTGATTTTTATTACTTTTTCTTGCCACTGTCTCCAGTCGGCTTGCTCAGTAGTGAAACTTAACCTTATTTAAATTTCATATTTATATCCTGTATATCATTTCTGTTGATCTGTTTTGTGACGGAGTTGGGTAAATAAGCGGTATATAAATAAAGTTTGAATATTTTTCAAAGCCATTTCCAAAAAAGTTGGGACAAAGTACAAACTGTAAATAAAACCAGAATGCAATAATTTACAAACGTCAAAAACTGATATTGTATTCACAATAAAACATAGACAACATATTAAATGTTGAAAGTGAGACATTTTGAATTTTTATGCCAAATATTGGCTCATTTGCAATTTCGTAACAACAACACATCTCAAAAAAGTTGGGAAAGAGCAATATGAGACTGGAAAAGTAAAAGGTACAAAAAAGGAACAGCTGGAGGACGAATTAGCAATAGGTTATTAACATGACTGGGTATAAAAATAGCATCTTGGAGTGGCGGCGGCTCTCAGAAGTAAAGATGGGAGGATCACCAATCACCCCTAATTCTGCACCCACAAATAGTGGGTTTGACAGTGTAAAAGTGCAAAGAGTTTAAACATATCATCTACAGTGCAAAATATCATCAGAAGATTCAGAGATTCTGGAAGAACCATACTGGGTGCCCATGATCTTCGGGCTCTTAGAAGGTACTGCATCACATACAGGAATGCTTCTGTATTGAAAATCACAAAATAAGCTCAGTAATATTTCCCGAGAACATTATCTGTGAACACAGTTGTACATTTCAGCATTGTAAGCTGCCCATTGCCCCAGGCACTAATGCAACCTCATACCATAAGAGATGCAGGCTTCTTAACTGAGCGCTGATGACAACTTGGGTATCCAGGTTATAGAGCAACATATGCTCCTATCCAGATGAGGTCTCTTTCAGGAAAGACCTTGCATTTTCCAACATGACAATGCCAAACCACATACTGAATCAATTACAGCATCATGGCTGCATAATAAAAGAGTCCGGGTACTGAACTGGCCAGCCTGCAGTCGAGATAGAAAACATTTAGTTCAAACAGAAAACGGAAGATACAAAGAGCTAAGACAGTTGAGCAACTAGAATTCTACATTAGACAAGAATGGGTTAACATTCCTAACCCTAAACTTGTCTCCTCAGTCCCCAGTTGTCTACAGACTGTTGTAAAGAGAATAGGGAATATCTATCAGTGACAAACATGGCCTTGTCCCAACCTAATTGTTTCTTTAAATTATACATTTTTTCCAGTTTAAACATTTAATATGTTATCAATGTTCTATTCTAAATAAAATATGGAATTAAGAAACTGCCACATCATTGCATTTTGTTTTTTTTTATAATTTGGTCCTGACTTTTTTTGGAATTGTATGTTAGAATTAACATTTTAAATATATTTTTATACATTTTGTGATTTTTTACACAAAATTCATTAAAACTATACATTACTGCACAGTATGTACTACACAAATTCCCACAAAACCACAAAAATTCTGCGATAAATATTTTACATTAATATTTTTTTTTAATCCGTAAAACAGCTAATCCTGCAATCCACAGGGTCACATGGCTCATTCCTCCCGTCGCTTTCTTTCAGAATAACCAAAGTTCTAGATCATGTGACTTATAAACTTCGAATACATTTTGTCTGACCTGGCTTGTTATTCAAATGTTTCATCTTGTGTTTACTTTGGGATACTACCTTGTTTTTTGTGTGACTTCATTATTTGCTTTGCATACTTAAACCTGCTTGTGTCTGCCTCTCTGGAACCTTACAAAAGGCCCTAAGCTGGCACCGGACAATGACTGGTTATGAATTGAATGCAAAGAAAAACTGTCTGAGCACCCCTTTTAATTCTGTGATGGTTAATAAAGAAAGCAACAACACAGTTATCTAAATCCCCCTCCCACTATAGCCTATTAAGTGGGACCTCTGTCTTTTTTGTGCTTGCACAATGTTTATAATAAATTGAGCAATCAGGTTCAACGAGGGCGCAGAATGAAATGCGAGTGCATTCAAATACCGCATGCACAGAAAAACATCTCTACAACTGTGCATTTCAGATGCAGCAGACCCCAGTTGAGCGTAATTCAGCCTTCCTATTCCAGCATTCAATGTTTATAAGATATTTGGATGTCCTTTTTACTGGGGTAGTGTTGTACCCTGTGGATCTCATTTTTAACTATGCTCTTGCTATTCTTAGAAGAATTTGGAATCTAATGCATGCCACAGCTATTAAATTACTATTTTAGCATCCTCCACATGTCTGCTTACACCTGTATCACTCCTGTATTGTACTTAGCCAACCCAATAAAGTACATCACATGAGAGAAACTAACAATCACACTGTAGCTTAATTTCTAATGGACTAATTAATTTTGCTAACACATAACCACATAACAGTAAAATAAAAATGACAGAAATTACTAATATAAGATAAACAAAATAATTACAATTACAGTATAGATAAAAGTTTTATATAAAATATTTTAAAAAGGTATGAAAATCTCTGACAAAACTTCTGACAAAATAAACAACCAACATCTGAGAGAAATAAAATTACATGTACATGTGCAATATAACTTATTTATACTTAATACTTAATGTGTTTAATGAATTTAATAACTACTTTTCATATGCATTTCTATATATATTTAAAACATAATAACAGACAAAAAGAGTCAACCTCTAAACCACTTAATTAATGAAGCGACAAAATCATGCCTGGATGTACAAGGAAGAAAACAGTGAGATTTAGCCTTGTGTCTGCTTACACTAGCTTTTGTATGGCCCCAGAAACACAAATAAGGTGGGAAATAGGATTAGTATTAAGCTAGCATTAGCAACTACTGCTTGCTAACACTTTTCACAATAATACTAAGAAATTCAGAAGAGACAAAAAAATGTCCCAACAACATCCAGATTATTAAAGGTAGATACATTTCGCAATTGTATTTTACTATATATTTCTTACTGTAAGACTTTTTGAAATGCTCGTTTACCACAGAGTGCAAGATGCTGCGGTAAATCCAGCACTAGGGGGAATAGAGAAAAATAGTAAATAAAATAAAAGTAAATTTATTAATATTTATAAAAATAAAATGGAAGAAAAAAGTTCATTTTTACCACAAATGTAAAAAATCTAGCCATGAAATATGAAGATTTTGTGTCAAAAGTAAATAATACCCATTACATTGAGCCGATCTAGTCTCCAACAACCGTCAGATTTTTCCTTGCCATTGTCATCATCTTGCTTTTCTCCTTGGCAAAAAATGTACCTCATTTAAATTTCAGATTTATATACTGTATATCATTTATGTAAAGTTGCTTTGTGGGCTTATTCATGAAACTTCTGTGCGTTTGTTGCAAAAGTTATCACAGGAAATTATGTCAGATATTCAGATTAGATAGAAGATTATCTGAACTACTGATTGAAAGTTTTCTCAATCTGTTAAGATACTGGGAATGAATACAAAATGTGAATACATATACATAGGGATTTTTTTGTGATATAAATGCACAGTTTTCACAACTTGAACAATGTTTTAGTAATACATGATTGCTGAAACTTACAGTATATGCCCTTTGCAAGTCTTAGATAAATATGTACAATAGATTGATAAATTAGTTTAATCTTCACACAAATGTGCATTCACAGAACAAAAGTTCCCTATTTATGGTAGTACTAATATTTTGTCTTGACTCCCAAAACATTACATTTCCCTGTGTTGTTTTTATGTGCATGAACAGAATCCTTTTAGACAGCATTGTTTGAAATCAGTCTTTATTCATTAGTTGCTCAAAATTGCCTCTTTCCTTTTTTTGTAATGTGTTGCGGGCCTGAATATCGAGAATGATGGAAACATAGCATAGTGGAAACATAGCATGTTCTCATTCCTAATTTTGTCCATCCTGGTCACTCCTAATGAGAACCTCAACATCTTAAGCTCTGAAAATCAACAATGATTTTCAGGATTGGGATTATAAGTGTACTGTATATATAAACATACTTCTCCATAGTGGAAACATAGCAAAAACTTGGCACTTGGCAAACATCTACCCAGCCATGAATGTAATTTCTTGTGATAACTTTTGAATGGAACTTTTAAAAATTGTGCAGAAGTTTCAGAATGAAGCAAACATAGGCACTCACTAAATTGGAAAGGGGGGAAAGAAGTGTGCCTAATTGAGGTCAAATGCCTCAAAACAGCCCTGAAAAGTCTCTAATTTCCCACTGACCTGAATTTACATGTTTGAAGCATGTGTAAAATAAAATGTTAATTACATTGACAAATGATTTTTGTCATAGTTTTTATCAGCAAACCTTTTTATGACAAAATGAGACAATACCTAAATAAAAAAATATAGTTAAAAATAAAATCTATGATCAAATGAAATGATACTTTTCTCAATGAATAAAAACAAGACAGAATTATTTGGGGGTGATATGTTAAGAAGTGATGAAATCATAAAACTTAATCTTATATGGAGAGGAGGGAGAGGTGGTGCCCTCTGATGGAGTGGTGCTCTGTCTAGGGTTTTTCTTACCATTGCACCAAGAGTTGCAAGGTCGGCACTGGCTGGCTCGTGGATTAAACACAGTATAATAAATGAATAAATAAATGTACTATGCCACAAAAAATCCATGTTCAATCTCAGAACAGTCGTAGGGACTGGGGCAGTCGTAGGCTTGTGGTTAAGGAACCGGCCTTGCGACCGGAAGGTCCCTGGTTCGATTCCAAGTAGCGACAAGTCATGGCTGAAGTGCCCTTGAGCAAGGAACCTAACCCCAGTTGCTCCCCGGGCGCTGTGATGGCTGCTCACTGCGCTGGTCATGTGTGCTCACTTTACCAGTGTGTGTGTGTATGTGTGTGTTTCACTGCACTGTTAAATTCAGAGGACTAATTCTGCTGTGTGCAAACATAGTGGCAAAATGTATCACTTTCATTTGTCTTTCCTGCAGATTATATATTTAGCAAAAGTATGTATATATAATATATGTATATTTTGTAGCAAAAGGAAACATTTTCCCCCACACACCCTTTTATTTACTTACTTCATAAACATGCTCATTTATATCAGACATTTGTGCAAATACAACATACAGAGCATAAAATAAGCCTGTTTGCCAGTTTACCTCCAAGGTATCCATTAATAAATACAAACCACTGCATAACTAATGCTGAACAAATATTTTCTGTAACTTCAGGTGCAGAGAGAAAACTATAAGCACCTACTGACCTCCATGTTATAAAGGCTATGTTTCAATTAACTGTGTGTTAAATGTCTTCTTACCGAGTAAATCTTTGTGCTAGAGAAGTATTCCGAATCTCATAATAACTGCAGTAGTTTCACAAGTTCTATGACATTGTTTGGTCAGTGGTGGTCTTCAGGTGGAATGTGCTTTCCAATTATGGATATCTCAGAGGGTAGCTGACAAAGACTGCACATCTCAATGAGAATCAGTTTAAAAAAACAATACATGTATAGGAATTAATAAAGTGACATCTCAGTTCATTAAAAAGGTGCAGTTAAGAAAGGCATATGAACAATCACAGAGATTCAAACAACTAAGGTAGTGCATCACATTATAAACAGAGGCAGGTACTGACTATACAGTAGCTAACAAATGGATGTATCCTGAACACATTACATAAATATATAATATTTAGTCTTTATACAATGTTTTTGTTGAAAACATTAAAATATACAACACGTCTTTCATTTATTTGAAAAAGGATATTTTCCAAATAAATTAAGATAGCCGGGTCCTTATTACTGTGAGGCCACAGCACTATCCCTTGTGCCACCATGCTGCCTGTATACTAATAAAAATATAAAGCATTCATAGTCAAAGTTGTTTAAGATTTTTTTTAGGGGCAAAGATCTAATTCCCACATTAAAATATATTTAAAATACATAACAAAGGATCTGTTTTGGTATAAGGGTGAATTTAGGTAATACAAATATGACTCTTTCCCAAAATTACGGTCTTGGTCTTTTGTACAGTCAATGTTGAAAAAAACTTGAAATGTCTGTCAAGTTTGTTGAACTCTGGAGTACATGCCATAACACACAACATATACAGTGATTTGTTTACATACACATTTATCTCCAAGTCAAAAGTAGAGTTAATATAGTGCAGAAAAAGCCACAGGAAATGAATGTTTTGTGAGAAAGTAGGCTTAATATTAACACAGACTGGCTGAGTGAAAATGCATGAATAAAATAAAATATATAATTTCATACATCACACGTGTACTATAGTTTATGAAAGTACATGATGCACTTGCAGCTGATGCCAAGTTTACACTGTACGAGGTGCAAGGTAATTGAAGAAAGCCAAAGAATCTTAGTTCGCCCAGGGGATTAAAAAAACTTTATGCAACTCACACACAAATCACCATCTGACCGGTTGCAGAGCACCGGAAATGTGAGTGGAAACCAAGGACAGGAGTTTTCTCTTGCACAATATTTAGTCACCGTTCAATTCTCACGTTTTTGTGCCAAAACACAGTTCGTAGATAGAAAGATGCCGATCAATCATGCATTGTGCAAATCACAATGACTAAAAAGGTACCTACTTAGAGAACGTAAGCTGTGCAGTGTGTCCATTACAGCGATCTGACTTGTGTCAGTAGTTTTGAAATC
>JAOUQT010000033.1:9461728-9471755 GCA_025769995.1 Xyliphius kryptos
TCCTCTGCTCTTGGGTGGTGTTCCTGACCTCCCTGAGGATTTCCCAGTAAGAAACCGAGATTTTGTGGGCTGCATAAGGAACCTTACAATCGACAGCAAACCCATCGACATGGCCAGCTTCATTGCTAACAATGGAACTTCTGAAGGTAAGATGATGTATACACACATTAAAAACTCCTGTTTTGTCCCATTATTGCATAGAATGTAGAAATGTCCTTTGGTTAATTCTGGCTTTATGACTTTTTAAGGTTGTCCAGCAAAGAGCAATTTCTGCATCAGCAATGTGTGTCACAATGGAGGGCTGTGTGTAAACAAGTGGAACACATACTCATGTCAGTGTCCACTGGGTTATGGAGGGAAGAACTGTGAGCAAGGTAGGAAAGATTTGTTTAGATGCCAACACACAGATATGTACAATTATTATAACAAAATATTACTTTTTTTTATAAAACTAGTTGTTTTATGTTTTTTCAGTGTAAAGTAAAGTTTATATTTATAATTAAAATGTCTTTGAAATCTTGAAATCCTGATCTGTGGAATCTTGTATTCCTTGACACTCATTTCTTCGTTAAAGCCAAATATCTGGACATTGTGAATCGGACTCAATTCATTTGTGCATACTTTGACTAAGAAACTAAAAAAATATTAATAAAAGAAAAAATATACATTTTTATTCTAGAATGTACAGCGATATTCCTGATTTTCATTCATTTTGATTAGTCACTGCAGTTTTTTTTGTATATAAGAAATTAAGGCGAAACCTATCCACAATTTGGCTGCAGAATTAATTTTAATCAACGGTCATTTAAGAAAAATACAGCTACGTCATTTGTCTAAATAATCCTCCTGCTTTTCAATACATTTTGTCCAACTGACAGCAAGTTTTATAAATCTCATGTATCCCATGTAGAAACATTTGACTCATTGTTTGATGTGACTGGAGTAGAATAGATGATATTAATATATATTACTGTATACTGCATAGACTTCAGAAAACTCTCTGTGTGGCAACTTGTTCAATATGTCACTGGTATTGTGAAATCTTAGCAGCTAATCTAAACTGAATGCAATGTGATTAATTATGTGCTTAGATTTAGAGCACAAATGTGGCTTAATGGATAGGGTAAAGGGATCGAACCCCACTCTAGGCAAGTCATGGCTGAAGTGCCGTTGCTCCCAGTGCGCCTCAGTAAAGTGCAGCATACTGCTCCAGGTGTTCAGCCCTGGATGGGTTAAATGCAAAGAAAGAATTTCCCTACGGGGATCAATAAAGTATCAATTATTTCTTGCGGTCAGCCGTGGCTTAATGGAAACTATTTAAGAAATAGCTTATAAGAAAAACCTTTTACACGTTTATATTCATTCATTCATACATTTATTTATTTTTCTTTACCTTCTTAATCCTAGCTAGAGTTTCAGGGCACACACTCACACTCACACACTAAGCGCAATATACAAAGACAATATACAAAAGGAAACTGGAGCACCTACACAAAAACTATGTTGACATAATACTATGCACAGAAAGAAACCAGGATGCCCCATCTGGGAATTGAGCCTTGGACCTTCTTGCTGTAAGGTGGCAATGCTACCCACTGTGCCATAATGCCACCCGAAAATGTATATTAAATGCCAGAAATAAATGTAAATAGGAAAAATAATATTTCTACAGTAAGCAAACACTATATGAGATTTGAACTGCCCTGTGTTTCTTGTGAGTTGCTATTTTTTGCTTATTGTATATTTACTGCCTTGTACTGTATGTCTAACATATCTGGCGAAATAAATTGTTTCTTATTCTCTTTCTGAGATGCTTATTTCGTAGTGCTGGTCTAAATGACAGCAGAGGGAGTAAAAAATCCCCAGTGTTACACATGTTTCCAATAATCAGATTTTCGGTGTGCCAAGTCTGTCTGAACGAAAGCGTGTCAGCATCACTGAGCCTCATCTGACCCAGACAAGCTGAATTTTCACCTTAAACAATCAGTGAATAAGAATGCTACATGGTCCTCATTAGGAGGCTCCCTCTTGGTTGACTGGAAATTATTTGGCCACACACAAATACTTTTTCCCTCAAGAAGTCTTTAAAAAGGCAACATCATAACCCTTCTTTTATGCTGCAGGTATGTTTACTTTCCCGCAGAGAGGCGATCAAAGGAAGCATGTCTACTTAAGAAAAGCTTACTATGATAATTGTTCTGTCTCAATTTACGTAGAGCTAGAAAAATGTGTGTGCTGTTATCCTGTATATGCTTTTCTCTTTTCAGTGATGCTCTCCCCACTGCACTTTGATGGTAATTCTCTGGCTTCCTGGAGTGAATTGGACATCACTATAACCATCCCGTGGTACATTGGCCTAATGTTTCGTACTCGTAAAAGTGCAGGGACTCTGCTCCAGGCCAGTGCTGGGGATCTATCTAAATTCAGCTTACTGGTGAGTATATTCAATTCAATTTTATTTTTATAGGGCTATTTTTACAAAGGAACATTTAGAGAAGCGTTTCTCAAAAGTAAAACCCATCCTCATTTGGGTGATATCAGATTAAAGACTGTAAATGTGTATGTAGTGGTGAGAGTGTGTACATACATAGAATGACCCCAGGAGCAAACGGTCATTCAACGTGATGTGTGCTCCCACAGGAGATTAAGTCATGATCAGTGCAATCTTAGTAGTAGCATGAAAGGTATCATTGTAATAACCCACATCTACATCACCTACAACAATTTCCAATCACGCACTTTACTTTTGCCTTCTCTCTGGTGATGTGGCCTTACTAAAAGCTTTCCATGACTCACCAGACACAAGCCCTGCCCTTTCGGCATTGCATCTGGCCAACTATATCCCTGAGTTCTAATTTGTAGAAAGTTTAGTAAGGTAAAAATACACTTGTTACACATACTTGTTGTTGCCAGACGGGCTGGTCTGATTATTTCAGAAACTGCTGATCTACTGGGACTTTCACACAGGTTTTAAAGAGAATGTTCAGAAAAAGAGAAAATATTTAGTGAATGACAAAAATGCCTTGTTGATGAGAGAAGTCTGAGGAGAATGTGCAGACTGGTTCAAATAATAGAATGGCAACTGTAATACAAATAACCACTCGCTACAACCAAGGAATGTAGAATGTCATCTTTGTTGAAAGTCTGCCACAAAGAATTAAGAGAGTTTTTGGGCAAAAAGGGGGTCCAACATTTTACTAGCAAGGTGTACCTAATAAAGAGGCAAGTGTGTGTTGTAGGAACCTGGTTGCCTTTAAAAATCAAAATTTTAATTTGCTAGTGAGTTAATATGGTCCATAATAAAAGATGATGTGGATGAAAGTTTGGAAAAGCTAGGAAGAATAATCTTTATGGTTTTTGTTTTGTAGGTCATCAACACACACGTGCGCTTTCAGGTGTTTGTGGGCACACGCCGTGTGGCTCTACTGGATTTTTCACAAATACGGGTCAGCGATGGCGAGTGGCATCATATACTGGTGGAGCTAAAGAGTGGAAAAGATGGGAAGGACATTAAGTACATAGCTCTAGTCTCTCTGGACTACGGAATGTTCCAGGTGTGTACTAGCCAAATGGATCAAGTCAAATAAAATGAAATGTACTTCTTAAACACAAATAGCAATTATTCTGTAAAACTAACTGATTAAAAAACAAACAATTTATGAATATACTATAGCAAATTTAAAGCCAGAAAAATATAAACTATCAGTTTTAAAAAAATGCTGGGCTTAAAAATATCTTAGTTATGAGAAGAGGAAAAGAGATATGTCTTAAGACCTGATTTAATTTTGGCAGTGGTTAAATAATATCTCATGTTGATTGGTTAATAATTCCACAATCTAGGAGTTGCAATTTTTATTTCCTCTTGGAATTGTGAGCAGTGTTTTATTAGTAGTTTATTCATTTTATTAATTTTATTATCAGTTTCTTATGGTATCTAAGTGACCTGCTCATGTAGTACAAAATAATCATATCAATATACTTCTACAATTAAGGGACCTACTGATTGAGCGTCCTGTCATCTGTAATGGCAAATTAGCAACACCAATTACTATTTCGGGAGGATACCCACATACTCTCCGGTCAGTCGTGGCTTAATGGATAGGGTAAAGGGCTGGGGACCAAGAGTTCTCTGGTTCGAACCCAACTCTAGGCAAGTCATGGCTGAAGGGTCTGTTGAGCAAGGCACCCAATCCCCAACTGCCTTCCATGGGCCTCAGTAGAGTGCAGGACACTGCTCCAGGTGTTCAGCCCTGGATGGCTTAAATGCAGTGAAAGTATTTCCCTACAGGGATCAATAAAGTATCAATTATTATTTTTAGGGCCCCCAGGAAGCACCTTTTTGCTGTGATGTTGATACCCACTACACCATGGTGCCACTCAAAATGAGTTGATTTTAAAGGATACTCAAAAAACATATAAAAGAATATGGACATTGATGACATTTACAAAAAATATATCATAAAAAAATATATTGCGGATATTACCAAACCATTTACTTCCTTAAACACCAACAATATCATTTTAAAATCCATACCAATTACATACTTGACAGGAAGCAAGTGTAGGCAGGTGAGAAGCTGTTTTTCCTTGTTCTAGTAAGGAGGCTAGCTACAGAATTGATGCAGTTTGCAAACCAGACACTGAAGAAAGAGTCACAATAATCTAGACATCCTATAAGAAAAGCATGTAAATCTATTTCAATAAAAGGGGCTTAGAAAAATGTGTCATCTGCCTCCAGCTCACTACATTATTAGCGTACTCAATGACTGTAGTCTCATGTGACACACATAGACAACATCTTGTAAACAATCTAGAAACTTCTATTATTATTATTATTATTATTATATTTGTTAATTATTATTATTATCTTTATGGGTTGTTCTGCCATTTCTGGGTGTGTAGACAAGCGTGGAAATTGGGAATGAGTTGCCAGGACTGAAGCTAAAGAGTCTGTATGTGGGAGGATTGATGAAAGATAACAACACTGTGCTGAATGGCTTTTATGGCTGTATGCAGGTGGGATTTATTTCGTAAGCACACACACACGCGCATGCATACACTTGTTGTTATTGCTATACTTGTGAGGACCTAACCTTAACCTCAGTAATGAAAACACTTTTTTTGGCACTTTTATATTTTTATGCCACTATTTATAGGAACCAGCAACATTTCCAACATGTTTCAAAGTATCCAATAATTCTTGTGTAGCTTATTAGCTCTGCACATAATTGAAAAATATTTACCGAAGCACAACCGGACACAGAAAAATATGCTTATATGAACTACCTTTAAGAAGATAGTAGTCTATTGAGGGAGAATCATCTTATCAGTTGTCCCTAAAAGGTTTGAAATCACACACCTTTGTAGCAGTGATATTCTGTTTACAGGGCATACGGATGGGAGAGACCACCACTAACACAGGAAATATTAACATGCGTAAAGCTCTGAGGGTGCTGGTGAAAGATGGATGTGATGTCCCCGACACATG
Organism: Xyliphius kryptos; assembly: GCA_025769995.1. NCBI lineage: Eukaryota > Metazoa > Chordata > Actinopteri > Siluriformes > Aspredinidae > Xyliphius > Xyliphius kryptos. The sequence continues at coordinate 9,467,217 of JAOUQT010000033.1, forward strand.
TGCGTCCGGTGTGTGTCCCACACACAGCCGCTGCAGAGACGACTGGGCCTCACATTCCTGCGTGTGTGAGCCAGGTACGATTCACGTGAGGTCTTTATTGCAAATTTTCATCTCATTCATCATCAATCTCATTACTGCACATTAGGTTTTAGAGGCAGATTTGGAGAAAGCTTAGCAGGAATCTCTGAGCCTTCTGTTCATCACTGGTTTTGTCTAAACCTGTCATTCATTTGGCTAAAAGAATTAGAACGAAAGGAAAATGAGATTAGCGCTATTCATAGAGCCGTGTTAATGTATCATATTACGTTACAAAAAAGAGTATATGTGTATGTGTATATGCATGCACATGCAATGCACAGGTGTTCGAACCTGGGTGTGTATGTCTATGTCTGGGTGTATTGATGTGTGAAATGTGTGTGCATTGGGGTTGTGTGCCAGGTTACTTCGGAAATGATTGCTTGGACGCGTGCTTGCTGAACCCGTGTGAACACACATCCAGTTGCGTGCGAAAGCCTCACGGCAAACACGGCTACACGTGTGAGTGTGGACACAACTACTATGGGCAGTACTGCCAGCACAGGTAGGTTTCACTACATTCAACCTTCTTAACAAATGAAATGAATTTGACCAGAAACCTGAAAAACATGAAATATCTAAGTTTTTGTTGTCTGGGAAATGTTAGTATTATTGTAGGTTTTTTAAATTGCCTATGATTTTCCATAGCGTCGCAACATAAGCCACTAATTTAGAATGAGTTTTAAAATTTCTGCTTCTGAATATATTCCGCTTCAGAATAATATTGCCTGTAAGATCAATATGATATATTGCCTATTCCGTCACGAGAGATGCTTCCTGCTGTGTGTCATTTAGTCATATGTTAACAGTCGGTGTGAAATGTGTGAGATAAGTCATATAAGCAAATTAAAACTCTGGTTAAAACTGGTTTGTATGATGCAGTAATTCACCTGAGTTTATTATATTTTATTTCTTACTTAAATTTGGATATTTTACACAAATCTAGGTTTGAATAAGCATTAAGGCTGAATTACAGTGGTACAGCTTATCTAGTTTTACGGTTATTTGCAATTTTAGCTAAATATTCCCCCACTGGCATGTCAAAGAAAATTCTTTAGAAATCTGTGGCCCCTGTTGTTGGTGATGACTATTCAAATATTTGTTGTTTGTTTTATTGATTACAACAGTTAATGTTTCCTGTGTCTGCACTGGTCTCTGTCTCACATGAACATACACAAATACACACATGCACACAGAGGAAACCAGCCATGTCCTAGAGGATGGTGGGGTTACCCAAGCTGTGGCCCATGCAACTGTGATATGAACAAAGGCTTAAAAAGAGACTGCAACAAGACAACCGGTGTGTGCAGCTGCAAGGTAGAAACAACAAGCTCTCGTACAGACAAGCTTCAGCATATGCAATACTGCTGAAAGGTCTTAAGCATTGTATTTATTTTATTATAATTTGGCTATATGTTTGAATTTTCTCAACGTCTGCAATGTAGAGTCAGTAAAAAATGATTTTATTTACCCATAAACTACTTTTCCTACAAAAAAAATGAACGTTACCCATCTGCTGCGTTTCCATTATGTAATACGTTGTATTGTTCACTAAAATACAAACATGTTCAACTTTTATAGCCCAGTTGTTAGAGTAAGCTGCTGGAAAAAGCCAGGGGTGTAGGTAATTGGAATTTGAATCACCAGGGCTGCAATTGCTGAAAAAAGATCAGATGCACAACCAGCTTATTCTTATGCGACCTGCACATCTGTGCAGCAAACCATCACAAAGCAATGATGGAGTATGTCATGATATAAACATTGTTGGAATATAACTCTTTTGTTGGAAAAGTAACTTTTGGAAATCTGAAATCATTCTGTTCTGAATTATAAATGCACAATTCATAAAAATAAACATCTCTAGCAAAATGTAACACAATAAACAGAATCAATTAGGTATACCTGGTAATTGAGAGAAAAAATATATTCTTGCTACAAATATAAAATTAAATATTTTATTTTAATGCACATAATTCAGTAGCTACAATAGAAATAAATGTGTATCAGGTTGTAAGGTATAGTATGTAATTTATTATGTTTGGTGTCAGGATAATTACTACCGGCTAGAAGGAAGTGACACCTGCTCTCCGTGTGAGTGTTTCCATATGGGATCTAACTCTCGTACCTGTGATACTGTAACTGGGCAGTGTCCGTGTAAACTCGGGGTGGTGGGACGTCAGTGTAACCGCTGTGACAACCCCTTTGCTGAAGTGACTTCGAGCGGCTGTGTGGGTATGTAAGCTGTATAATTCACTAAAGATCAGAAGCTGATTGAACAAATACACTAAGTATACTAAATGCTATAAGTGTAATACAATCCAAAAACCTGCTTTAGTTCAATATTTCTGAACATTTGTGGGTGTTAGGGTTTAGGTTAAGGTTAGCATGTGTTAGCAAAGACACAGAAACACCGTGTGCAGAATTTATTATGTTATTCTTCACAGAATAAGCACACACAGTTTGTAGCCAACATTGTTATATCTAAAATCCCCTAAACCTCCCTAACCCTATTAAACCTCCTAGTATCTCTAAAATGGTGAACACACACACACCAATTAACAACTAAACTAACATTAACTAATAAAACCAACTATAAACAACAACATAAACAATCATTTATTAATACAACACATAAAAACCCATAAAATAGAACATGAAAGCATGAACAATACTCTGGCACACTGCCTGATGGGAGTCCATCCACGCCCAAACATCCTAATCTGAAAGTGGCAAATGCCACACAGCCCCCTTTAAAAGTCAGCCATTTCTGCGACACCACCACACACAAAGTCCCAGAAATGGGGTGGTATCCGCTGTGCTCGCTGGGGGAAACCAGTAAAAGTTTGCACCTGGTGCATGCGCGCCACCTGTTCAGAAACATATCCCAGCCCTTGTGTGCAAATTCCCCTATCCAGTGGAACCCCAAACAGCAACTCCTCAGGTGTACACGGTTCCCGCCCGAACATCAACAAAGCCGTCATGAATCCAGTAAACCCATGTACGGCGGAGTGGCATGCCAAGAGCACAGCCGGAAGATGTTTATACCAGTCCTGTTGATTAACTGTAGTCACCACAGTGAGTTGGGTTGTTAATGTCTGATTAAAAAGCTCTACTAGCCCGTCGCTTTGCAGATGGAGGGGAGTGGTCCGGGTCTTGTATATTCCGAGTCTGCTGCAAACCTCCTGCATCACCTTCTTCGGGCATACAGAAATGACAAAAAAACTCCACTCCCCTGAACTCTGGTCCGGCACTACCTATTCTTCTGGCCATTTTTAAAAATAATCCATAGCCACCAGAATGAACAAGTTGCCCACATCTGTTATCTGTAATGGCCCCAAAACATCCTTGGTGATTAACTCCATAGGATTGTTGTGTTGATTCCTTCTTGGCCGTGCCGACATTGCTGCAGTGAACAAACAAGTCCATGTCTGTGTTACAGCCCACCAGTAAAAGTTCTGTCGTAAACACAGTAGTGTTTTTGTGACCCCAAAGTGCCCTGAACCTGTCAATTCTCACCCACAAAAGTCATCCTAAATTTTATCCTCCAAGCACCAGAGTAAATGTTCTGTGTAAAGTCATTAAAAGCATTGAAAGTTCTGAGTGGCGTATATTTCATGTATATTCATTTCCTCACATATGTTGATATTGCATATAACAGTGAACAGTGACAATAAATATCTTTCCAGTTTTATGTGAAATGGTTATATCTCCCTGTTTTTATCATTCTCTCTTTTTATACACTTTTATTGGCTCTTTCTCAGTGGTTTACGACAGTTGTCCTAAGGCTTTCGACGCAGGTATCTGGTGGCCCAGGACTCCGTTTGGCGACCCAGCATCAACAAACTGTCCTAAAGGATCTACTGGTAAGTTAATCAAAAATTCTAAAACATTCCGTATCTTAAGTTAAAAGTATAAAAGCCATGCACTTTCAAGAACATAATACAACTCCAAGTCAGAAAAAAGCAACTTAGGTAACTCAATTGGTAGAGTGTGAACTGGAAAAAAAGGAAGGAAAGATAGAATGAGGGGTTTTATTTCTCTGGGCTATTGCAGCTAACAAGATCATCTTATCCCTAATCCAGAGTGCACATCTGTGCAGCCAACCATCGCAATGATGCCATATGACATTTAATTTAATCAGGAAAAGTTATAAGACTATGTAAATAAATCAAACAGCACCATATTTCTTATGTTTACTTACATTTTATTTTATTTGTGAGCATAACTGTATTAAAGTGCTAAAATAATTAGTTGGTTATGTGGTTGTCAGCTATTAAGGCACGATGGTTTCTTAACCAGCGGTGTTGTATAAGGGATATGACATCTTGTGTGTTCAGCTTGAGCTTGCGCAATGACCCTATTCCGCACAGACATTCCTTCAGATTCTTCTTTTTCTTCTTCTTCTTCTTTCGGCCTCTCCCTTTTATCAGGGGTTGCCACAGCGTGTCAGTCTTTTCCACCTCA
>JAOUQT010000033.1:9520472-9535275 GCA_025769995.1 Xyliphius kryptos
AATGTGCACTGGGTTGATATAATTGGAAATGCTTTTCATTTAAGCATATCTTGAAGACTGAATGTTTATACTAATGGGAAAGAGGATCTTGATAGGATCATAGCATGTTAAAATAACTTGCATTATGGCCTATTTAAACTAAGGTACTGTGTATCCTAGTATATTTAATGCATGACAGCAGTATTATATAGCTTGTTGCTACTTAGACACTCCTCTGGTGCATTATTGTTACAATCAGGGAAAGTAAGTCCTGAAATTTTCTGAAATGTGACATAAAAAAGCAACAACATAGGCAAGTCCCAAACACAGGGATGCGAACTTTCTAATCTACAAAGTAGTCAAATAAGCAGAAAAAAAACAAAGCAAATAATACAACACAATTGCATATACTCATTACTAAGTACCTCTTAAAATCACTAACTTAATTAATGCTGTGCATGGGCGTTTGTTAAAAAAAGAAGTAAATTCATGCTTCCATTTTTGCAGTAAAAATAAAAGACATGGATTTTATTTAGTGGGAGGCAAGAGACAATTTTGGAGAATTATTTTTATTAGTTGATAGTGCCTTTTGACCCTTTCAACAACAGTACAGGTGAAAGTGCCTCGGTACGACAGTGATGTCGGGTTGTGTGTTAATGATGAGTACCAGTCTGTGTATGTGCAGTACTAATAACACATGGTTGTCAGGCACAACGTAATGGTTTCTGTTTTGACATGCACTTAAGGCCCGACTGCATAATTAAAATTGGGCCAAAATGAAAGCTGGACTAATATGCTTTAGTTTCAAATATGCCTTGCATTGTAGTTTTCAGTTATGATGTGCCATAATGAGTCTACCTCAGTGAGGTGATCGCTGTGTGGCCTGCTTTGGAGCGAATCAGCTCCTTGGTCTCAAACTTGTATCTATGTGATAACTATCAGGCCAATGAAGGCATGCAATACTCCAACAAATATAGTCTGGAGTTTCCCCCAACAAATAGCCTTTATAGAAGCACTTAAAACAACAATGTAACCACTACCTGATCCTCCTAGCTTCGCACAATCAAGACTCAATCATATTTAGTTTACATCTATAATTAATTTTTAATTCTTTCAGCTATATTCTCTTAAAGAACTCCAGGCAAAGCATACAGAGAAGGGTTTTAAACTACAGGGTTAAAATTACAATCAGGTTACATATTTTTAAACTGGGATTTTGATCTAATATATGTCTTCCATGTGCTATTAATAAAATTCTATTGTCCCAGATTGTCCTCTTATGGGAAAGTTACTGTATATAGATAAGTTTAACTGTAAGTTGTGTATTCATGATAATTAAAATGGTAATTTAAATAAATAATTACCAATTGCATAAAAATAGATATAAATGCAATTAGATTTTTAGGCTTCTTATACAATACTAACTGATGTAGGGTTTATTAAGTAAAAATATTAATATTAATAAAACATATTAATAAACCTATAAATCATATTAATGTTGAAAACACTTTAAGCAATCATCATGTTGAAATGGAGATGTTTGAGGTAATCAGCTAACTGTGGTAGGATGATCTGTTTTCCTCTGGTTTCTCTTATTCCTGGAATTATCCAGTCAGCTTTAGCATATCTGTCAGGTATAGCGTCTCACCCATAATCTTTTGTTTTGTTTTTTTTTCTTTGGTCTCTTCTGTGTTTCCTGGTTGCACTTTCAGACTGCACACTAATTGGACGCAGCATGACGTCTTCTCTGTGTATCTCGGAAACAGAAAAGGTAATTCTCCTCATCTTAGGGATATAGCTGCTGAGGATTATAGGACTGATTAACATTTATTTAAATTAAGTTTGTGTTTCAATTCAGTGCAGATCATTGATATGAATTTACAGTCATTTAATCCTCAGTAACTGTGTCCCCTAACATGAGCATGCACTGGCAAAAAAAAAATATTCTGTGTCTTCAGCACATGCACTAATGAGTCCCATGTAGTCCAGAACATGTTTTTCCAGTGTGCCTAGGAAAGACAGCAAAGCAGAGAGTCCAGAGCAAAAAGAAATAATTTAAGTGATTGCAGGTGATATGCAATACCTGACATATTTGCCCTGGATCAGCTTAAAATGATGTACAAACAAGAGCAACCTGACAAAGGCAGTTTGTACAACAGGGGTACATCAACAGTGATTGAGCCAAATGGTGCTAAGCAGATATAAAATGCCAACATACACTTCCACAGCAATAGATATTAGAGATCCTTATTACATATTGATATTTACACTGGGTCTCTACAGAATGCAACATTTAAGGGCTGCAGGTATTTTAGATGTTAAAGGCTAAATTATTTTCTTTAAGTTATAACCATGATGCGAGACAGAAAATATGCAATACTTGTTATGTTTTTGTTATGCTACATACTCTTCTTCTGTTTTGGAAAGAGCTTTTTTTTTGCTGGGACAGGAACGTTAAATATATAGCTACTATGCACAATGTGTGTTAGATTGTATGTCGTTGCTCTGTTTGTGTGTTTCTTGCCATTATTGACGTAAATTCTCTAAGTTCAAAGCCCAAAATTATTTTACAAGGTGGACCATTTATATGGATACATACATGTATATATATATATATATATATATATATATATATATATATACATGTATGTATCTGTATCTGTATGTAAATCTGTTCACCCAGTATGTATCCACCCTATATGTTGTGTTTGGGGTGACTCTGCTCTTAGTGTGCAATCTAAAGTAAAAGGTATTATATTTCTTTCCTTATATTAAAAAATATGAACTAAAATAGCATCTTTTGATTTTGCTGCAGAATGAAAAATGACAAACAGTACTGTAAATGCAGTTTCTGCCCTTAAAGTATCCTGTGCAACAAAGTGTCATCCTAGAATTCAGTCATCACACATTGTGCTACCTTTAACACACCATTTTGTAATTTGCTAATAACCTGAACTGCAATGTCTGATGAGAATGCTTAATTCGAGATTCCGACCGACACTCCTCCTATAAAGGCAAAGGAAAGTGCATAGTCAACAGGCTCGACATGACTATTTAGAGGACTTGCTGTATCTAGAGGACAGGATTATAGACATGACTGGCTTCTTCACCTGTATTGCCTCAAGTATTGCCCTGTATTAGCCATTTGAGCCATTGAAGCCTTGATCACACGCCCATCCTAAAAGCCATGATAGAAATTTAGGGAGATTATTGTTTTTCAATTCTGTAAGAACAGTTTGAATGTATACAATAGCATTAGCATCCGAAATATCTCTTCTTGCTTTGTCAACATCATGTAAGAATAACAATCTCCATTCCCATTCCCCAAAATTGTATGGAAAAGATATATATATATATATCCCAAATGAAATGGGTTGCCACAAAATGCATGGTTAATAACTGCATGAGCTTATGCTTTTCAAAAGGGTTCAGCTATATTCTAGTTTTACAATATTTAAAGCCCTTGCTCTGGTGCACACCCAAGCCTGTCTCAGAAGTTGAACTTCCATTATGGGAAATTTTAATTTCTGTTCGTACTGTATTCCAATTCAAATTCCACACGTCGCGTTTATTTCAATGTGATAGATTAGTTTGTGCGGATGCCTAGGAATTAGGCTACCGATTTTAACATTAGCCAAGTCTTTGCAGAACTTGTGCTCAAAACACCTACAGAATTCAATGAGTTGACTTTATCAGATAAACAAGTTAAACAAATGATGAATCCATGTTTGTCCCATTTAAAAGTCATAAGCTTGTTTTTTTAATGCTCATGTAGTTGTTTAAAGTGGGGATGTATTAGTTTTATTTTTCATTTCTTTATACTACTTGCGCCACAATGCTTTTATTTGTAATATCCTGACAAGTGCATGGTCTGTGATCTATGCAAGGGTATTTTTTGTTTCTTCCTGTCATTTATAATTTAACCACATATTTAAATCAATAAATTTTTAAGGATCAATTCTTTGGTTTATGTGTCTATCATTTTGTATGGTGATTGACATTGCAGGACACATTTTGTTTCTTGGCTGTAAAATGCCGAACCAAGTCTAGATTGAACCTTGTTATAGTGAAGTAACCTTTTAATTTACTCTTGAACATGGGTACCGCTAGGGCCCCATGCAAAGTTCTCACTCTGGACACCACCACCCCAGGATATGCCAATGTAATTTTCATTGTACAATTATAGGTTGAAAAATGAACATTGAACTTTGCCTTGAAATTTTTTCTTTAAACATCAATATTATCCCTTCTTTCCAGCTCATAGCAGGGTACTGCAGTGCACACACCTGCTCAGTTCACACCAGAGAAGGTGGCGTTCAAAGGGGGAGAATCAAATCACATGCTCTGGATGAAAACCTGATCTGAAAACATTTAATGCTTTAAATAGACTACAACATGAACAATTCCCCTACATAGTGCCCCTGCTCTTGGCAATTAGAGTAGCTAAGCAATATAATTATTGAATGCAATGAGCAAAAGATAAACTGTTATTGTTTATTCAAGATTGCATCCAAATTTGACTAACAGCCACACTGCCACTGACATCAGTTTCCTTATATCATGTGCTTGCATTTTATAGAAGAAACTATAATAGACAGAGAAGATCTCAAGGTGGAGATGTTATACAATCTGCTTTATCTGTAATATTTAAGATGGTTGCATTATTAGGCATGGTAAGTTCTTCAGCTTTATTGTAATAACTCTATAATTGAGCAGAGTGTTTTTATTTTGATTTACTATATAAAGTGGGGTACAAGCATATATGTATTTTCTCAAGGTATCTTCTGCTTGTAATCTCAGGAATTATTTTTCCTGACCATCGTTGCCCCACAATTCTTTTTAGGGTTAAATTTTGTAAATGAAACAGAAATATCTAAATGTTGTGTCTTTGTAAATCCACTTTGGGATGTGTATACACTCTACAGCATGTGATATAATATTCAACCTCCTTCCAGTTATAATATTCACAATTATTTATTGATTTCTTTGAATCTAATGAGTTTTCTGTCTATTGTGTTACTCTACATTGCATTTTATTGACACATTGTTCAGTCATTCATTCATTTATCCATCCAAGCGATCCATCTAACCATTCATTTGTCTATTCATCCATTTATTCACCCATCCATCCATTCATTCATCCAACTATGCATCCATCCATTTATTAATTCATTCATTGTCTTCCGCTTAATCCACACGGGGTTGCGGGCCAAGCAGTGCCCAGCTCTGGGTCCAAGGGCACAAACAACCCTAGACAGGGTGCCAATCCATCATAGGGTCATACACACACAGTCACGCACATTCACACACTAAGGAAAGTTTAGAAATTCTGCACCCGGGCCCTTCTTAGTGTGAGGTAGCAGCACTACTACTGCGCCACCCCATCCATCTATTCATTCATTCATTCATTTATTCAGTGTCTATCCATCCATTTTTAGATTATCCACTTCTTTGTTTGTTTGGTCATTCATTTGTTCTTTCATTCAGTTACTCATTCATTCCATCATGCTAATTATTCTAGGAATGTAAGTAAAGGAGTATATCACAGGTGCACCTTCGAGAAATGTTTCCACTCAGTGAGGATCTGCCGCTTGTCTTCTCTTTTGTAGCTCTGCAGTTTCTCTCCCTCCTCTCTGCTGCAGCCTTGGGTGTGGGTTGGGCTGGAATCAGGCCGACTGCATCTTTCACAGGAACAGTGAGTGAGAGTGAGAGAGAGATTTGACAGTAAACAGACAGAGGAATGCATCATGTCTCAGTGGTGTCTAGGGTTAACATACTCATTTGTGAGGTTTTGTGATCTTGCTGCTCAGTCTGTTTTTCCTTTAGAGTAAAATACACACACACACATATATACAGGACCACTCAAAAGTTGAGGGCACACCTCATTCAATCTACTTATTCTTTCGGCCTCTACCTTTTGTCTTTTTGACCTCACTCTGTCCTCTGCATCTTCCGCTTTCACACCATCTTCCTGCATGTCTACATTGATCACATTTATATATTTATATCTCCTCTTTGGTCTTTCTCTCTGCCTTCTTCCTGGTAGCTCTATCTCTAACATCCTCCTACCAATATGTCCACTGTCCCTCCTCTGCACATGTCCAAACCATCTCAATTGGCCCTCTCTAACTTTGTCTCCAAATTTTCCAACCTCTGCTGTCCCTCTGATGTTCTCATTCCTAATTCTGTCCATCCTGGTCACTCCTAATGATAACCTCAACATCTTAAGCTCTGCCACCTCCATCTCTGCTTCCTGTCGCTTAGTCATTGCCAGTTTCACCAAACCGTACAACAAGGCTGGTCTCACTACTCTTTTTATCCAGACTATGAAACCAAAATTTGTTTAAGATTTTAAACAAATAGCTGTAAGGAGATCCCAGATGTGCTGAGCACTTGTTTGTTGCTTTTCCTTCACACTGCGGTCCAACTTATCCCTAACCGTCTTAATTGGGTTTAGATCAGGTCATTGTGGAGGCCAGGTCATCTGTTGCAACACTCCTTCAGCCTATTTCTTGATCAAATAGCCCATACATAGCTTGGATGTGTTGAAAAACAAATGATGGCCCCACTAAGCATAAACCTGACGGGATGGCATGTTGCTGCAGAATGCCGTGGTAGCCATGCTGGTTAAATGGATTTTGTATAAATTGCCAACAATGTCACAAGCAAAGCAATGTTCTGCCTCTTAGAAAGACATGGCATTTGGAACCATCAGACCAAAGGACCAATTTCCACTGGATGTCTAGTTCTTGTGTACCTTAGCCCAAGCCATTCGCTTCACTTTGCAGCAATTTGACAGTAAAGTCCAGATTCACACAGTCTTCTGTGAACAGTTGAGGTTGAGATGTTTGTGCTACATGAATTCTGTGAAACATTTAGGTGGGCTCTTTTATGGGGTGCTGGTAACTTGTGGTTTCTGAGACTGGTAACTCAGATGAACTTATCCTGTACAACAGAGGTAACTCTCGGTCTTCCTTGGCTGGGGCAGTCCTGATGAGAGCTAGTTTTATCGTAACGTTTGATAGGCTTTGCGACTTTTAAAAAATAATTCTGATTTACTGACCGTCACTGAAGGTCTTAAACACATTAGAAAGGGCAGGGCATTCAAATTATCTCCAGACAATGCACAGCTGTTACCTGAAAACCATTCCAGGTGACTAGCTCATGAAGCTGATTGAGAGACTTCCTGAGAATGTATATCTATAAGAATCTATAATCAAAGCAAAGGTACCTACTTTGAAGAATCTCAAATTTAAAACAAATTGTGATTTTTAAACACTTTTAAGTTTACAACATGATTTCTTATTTGTTTCTTCATAGTCTGGATGAATTCTGCATAAATTTACACTGTATAGTGTACAAAACACGACAGTGTGTCCAAAGTTTTAATTGATACTGTATATATAAAGATATAATACAAGATGAAATGTTAAATCCTGCACCTAACAATTGGGTTTTATATTGAGACCAGCTTAATATACATGACACCTCTATATGTGTGCATGACAGATAAAGTGAGAAGCTTCTCATTTGTTAAACGAATGTCGAAAGACATCCTGAGGTCGTGGAAAAGATTTTAGTATTTTTCAGAAGGGTCAAAGGAGATAGAGCTAATGAGATTTCTGAAATTACTAATATGGGGTTAAGAACTGCCCAATGCATTATTAAAAAGTTGAAAGACAGTCTGGAAACATCACCTTCTTGAAAGTAAATAATAATCTGTAATGATCACCTAAACCAAAGGTGCAAACTGGCCAGGGGCCAAATGCGGCCTGTGGTACATTTTCCAAAAAGCATAACAGAATAATGGCCACTCGTGATAATCGCATCTGCCTGTATTATAATTTATAAGAGAGTGTATTCACCAAATTTGAGCAGAATATTGTTGTGGGTGACCAAAATTGAGAATTGAGTGAAAAATTTAAATGCAATAAGAAACTTTCCTGTGATTTTACTAGCTTTAAATACTCCAGAGGTGACACAATATACCTAAACTGTGGAGAGTGGCTCTCAGTCAAAAAAGTTTGGACATTGAATTAAACATTCAGTGAAAAACAACACTAGAACAGTAGGGATATTTCCACATACACAGTGCGAAGGGAACTCAAGGAAGTGGGAGTAAACAGCTGTGTAGCCTTAGGAATACCACTTGTCAGCGAGGCTAACTGGCAAAAACTGCTTCAGTTTGCTAGGGAGCATAAAGATTTGACTATGGGGCAAGAGGTGGTCAAAACAACTTGCTGAAGTGCAAACTGAGCATCAGAAAGGTGATTTAAGTGACTTTGAAAATGGCATGGTTGTTGATGCCAGACGGGCTGGACTAAGTATTTCAGAAACTGCTGATCTGCTGGTATTTTCACGCACAACCATCTCAAAGGTTTACAGATGAGTGGCTGAAAAAAAGAAAATATCCAGTGAGCAGCAGTTGTGTGTACAAAAATGCCTTGTTGATGTGTGAGATCAGATGAGAAAAGGCAGACTGGTTCAATATGATGAAAAGACAATAATAACTCAAACAAGCAGTTAGAACCTGAAAATGCAGAATACCAACTCTAAATGTATGCCACAAAAAACTATAACAGTTCTGAAGGCAAAAAGGGGTCCAACCTTTTACTAGCAAGGTGTACCTAATAAAGTGTATACATAATCACCAGCCACTTTTTTAGGTACACCTTATATATGTATATACATATTTATAATGGCACGGTGGCGCAATGTTTAGTGCTGCAGCCTCACAGCAAGAGGATCTGCGTTCGATCCCCGGTGGGGCAACTCTGGAAATTTCTGTTTAGAGTTTTCATGTTTTCCCCGTGTTTGCACTGGTTTTCTCCGGGTATTCCGATTTCCATCCGCATTCCAAAGACATGCATGATAGGTCAATTAGTGTCTCTAAATTGCCTGTTAGTGTGTGAATGTGTGCATGACTGTGTGTGTGCGCGCTCTACGATGGATTGGTGCCCCGTTTAGGGTTTCCAGAATCACTGTGATAATTCTAAAAGACACTATAAAATTTTTAAACATAAGTAATAAGCAGTGTTCCAATTTGTGCAGAATTATAAGTAAATTACAGCATTTTGGAGAATCTGACAGAGTTTATATGGTGATTTTTTTTGCAGCAAACCCCAGAATACTTTTTTTTATGTTGTCATAATACACTTACCCATATTAATCATTGAATGAATGTGCCCCAATCACTTCCATTGTCACATATGTATATAAAAAAGCACCTAGACTTGCAGCCTGCTATACATATATTTCCCCATTATTCACATATGCTCTCAGGAATAAAATTACAGAGCAGGTCAGCGGAGGCACAGTAGTCACCAATAAAGTCGCTACAGACCTCCAAACATTTAGTATTCAGGTTACCTCTAGAACCTTGTTTAGAAAACCTAATAGAAAGGGCATTCCTTGGTCGAGCAGCTGTCTCAAAAACGTACCATCAACCATGCACAATGCAAAGCACTGGATGTAGTGGTGTAAAGCACACCACCACTGGGCTCTAGAGCAGTAGAAACTATTCTCTGGACTGAAAATCACATTTATGCATATTTTATCTGTGTGGCCATGTTTTTGTCTGAACAAACAAACATGTTCACGCTTAGTCGCAGGACCAGTGTGGCTTTGGCGGTTATCAGGAGAACAGAACTGGTCTGACTGCATTGTACCAAATGTAATGTTCAGTGGAGGAAGATTATGGTTTGGGATTGATTTTCAGAAGTTTCAGAAGGCAGAGCTTTTCTCCGAAAATCAGTATCTGACCTCACAAATGGACTTCTGGAAGAACTACCATAAACACCCTCTTAAACCTTGTGGAAAGCCTTCCCAGAAGAGTTTAAGCTGTTATAGCTGTAAATGGTGGGCACTGTAAATGGTATTAAACACAGTGGAATAAGAATGGGATACAGTCAAGTTCATATACATGTGAAGGCAGATGACTGAATACTTTTGGCAATATAGTGTTGCATTCTGTCCAGTATTGGTCTTTTCTGCCTTGCACTAGCATGGTTTAAATCATACCTCTCTGACAGGCAACAATTTGTACAGCTAGGGTGCCACGTCTAAAATAATGCAACCATACATCAGGGCCTGCCTCAAGCCTCGGTCCTTGAAGCACTGCGATTTATCCTACACAAATTTTCCAAAATCACGGGTTAAAATTCTACTGCTACACAGACGACATGCAGATTTACCTCAGCCTCAGACCCTCTGATCCCTTTTCTCCTATTGCTCTTACCAGGTATCTTCAAGATCTCATCTTATGGCTGCAGGCAAATTATCTTTAACACAGATAAAACTAACCTTTACATTGGCTTGAACGCTGCATTTTCGTCTTTCTCTTGCCCTGTTCTTCTCATTTGGGAAAACCTCTGTTTTTCCCGCTGCTACTGCTCGGAACCTTGGTGTGTCTTTTTACCCTCTCCTATATTTTCAGCCCTATATCTGCTCTATCACAAAGTCTGCGAACTTCCAACTATGTAACATTGCTCGTCTTCACCCCATGCTTTCACCTCAGACAGCTGAGATTTTGGTCTATGCTTTTGTTACTTATTGGCTGGACTATTGCAACTTACTGCTCTATGGTCTTCCTAACAAGGCATTACGCCCTCTACAACTTACTATATTTAAAAAGCTGCGGCTAGGATCCTCACGTCCACTCGAAAATACAACCACATCAACCTAGTTTTGGAGCAACTACATTTGTCATATATACCTTCAATATAAAATATTGCTCCTTACTTTTAAAGCCCTTCATGGACTTGCCTCCCTTCTCACCTGCTGACCCCTACACACCCCGGCGCTCAGTCATGTCCTCTGATGCTGGACTCATATCTAGATTTAGGCGGTCCTCCTTGGGAATTTTCTCCCGCCTTCTCTTCACTTTCACAATTCAAATCTCTATCAAAAACCCATCTCTTTAATTAACTATGTTTTCTTTTCTTACTTTACTGTACTGTTCATTGTTTTGATGTAAAGTGACCTTGGGTACCTTGAAAGGCGTTTAATCCACATTCGGTTGCAGGCCAGTCTGTATTTTTATTTTTTGTAAAAACCTCAGAGTTAATCAAAATAATTTATATATTTTACTTAATACATTTTGTATTATATACAATAGTGTGCTTAACACTTTTGCACATTAATGAATATTGCTCATTTTGCTAGTTATTTAAATATTATTGCTAATATTTCCTATTATTTAGTACAATCAGAAGTTTATACTGCACCTTAAAATGCACATATTAATGCATCGCTCCAATCACTGACATCATCTGTTTATTATGTCTTGTCAGTTGGTCCACTTTACGGCCTTCTTCCTCTTTACATTATCTTCATAATGCTGCTGTCAGCTATGGTTAATAATTAAGACCGTGGCCATCGTTTCATCCATCTTGAGTAAATGCGTAAACTTTGTTTGTTAGATAAAACGCCGGTACATTTCAGTGCATGTATGTAAAAACAACATGACTGAACGCTCACGCATGGTCAGTTTTTGAAACTAGATATAGGCGCACACAAATACAAAATATACAAAATATACACACACACTGATCAGCTGTGGCTTTGTCAGGAGGCATCAGCAATGATTTACGTGTGAGGCTTATATGTGCTGATATGGACATTCATTATGGCAAAATATAGAAGCCATATGGAGAAGAATATGCACAACCAGACAGTTCTTCATTGTGTCTATACACACATTTGCACTTTCAGCATATTACATTTTTCTCTGTCCGGGTACTTGAGCTGAGCTTGACCTTGCTAATATGCAGGGATATGATGTAACTTTACACACTCTGTCCTCTCTGCACTGCTGCATCAGCCTGCGGTATGGAGGAGGAACACACACACTCTCAGTCATTACACACCACAGAACCATGTTGTGCAGTTCACACTCAAACGATCGATGTTACTTAGGTTAAGATATATGGCTCATCAATCATAGATGGACAATCATGCTTGTGATATGAGTGATATGGTGCAATGGGAAACTTTTCTGTTCACATTATGAGAGTATAATGTATGGGCAGCTCTGATAGCTTAGTGGCTAGAGCAAGATGCTGGAAAAAAGCTAGAAGGATTAGTACCTGGGATCAAATCAACATGAATCTCCTCATATGGAGGAGGGTTGCATCAGAAAGGGCTTCTGCTGTGCAGATCAATATCTTACATGAGATGTAATCGTGGCAACAACAGTCTCCGAGGCACTTCATCAGTGATCGTATGCCACTTGCCAAGTGTTTCTAATCCAGTGTTCATTCAGTGTAATTTCAGTTACAGTCAATTCTCCAGACATGTGATATCTCTGTGTGACACACTCTGCTGCATCTTAAGCGTAATGTTCTTAATTTGCTTTAAAATGTAACATTTAAACATTTTTTTGCATTAATCACCTGACTTTGCCATGAAACATCACGTGATCAGTAGGGACTTGTGGGTGCTGTTGTGAAAGTCACGCTTTTAAGTGCTCTTATCTTGTATTGATTGACTGTAAGATGAGCCAGCAGTGACAAGTAAATGGTAAATGTAATTTAATGCAGGCACTACACAGCAACCAACTTCAGCCCAGAGAAATCATTTAAATACTCATCCAGGTTTGGAAAAGCATATAATAAAACAAATGTATATGTGCAGAGAACATGACTTTTTGTGAATCACAATGGATTCTATCAGATAATCTATCCCCAGGCTTTCTTTCTCTCTCCTATGTTCAGAGTCTGCAAGGTCAGAAGGCACTCCTTTGCCTTAGCTTCCTGCAGTATACCATAAAACACAGAATTCAGCAGTTTAGGTGCCTACATAAGTGAGTAAGTGTTAAGAGAGGAGAAAATAAAAGATTTGCCATCAGCACAGACTGCTCCACTCACTCACTCAGCATCTCAACGTAATGTACTGATACTGTTACAGAACAAACACGCGGATGGCGGAGCTTCGCTCTGTGGTGCAGTCTTCTGATTCAGGGCCTCAATCGGATGAGGCTCGTTAGAAGACCTTACAAACTAAATACATTCATCAAGAAATGTCTTTTTTTTTATTATTTAAACACCCATCCATCATCTTCCACTTATTTCTCCATGAGGGTCGTTGTGGGGTTCCCCATGCCCATCCAGGGTAGAACATCTGGGCAGATACACCCAGGACGGGGCACCAAACCATCGCTGGGAACACACTCACTCACACACACTCTATACAGGGCAATTTAGAACATTTAATTTACCTGGCAGGGCGGCACAGTGGCTTAGTGGTAAGCACGTTCGCCTCTGGGGATTCCATGTCCTCCCCATGTCTGCGTGGGTTTCATCTGGGTTCTCCGGTTTCCTCCCACATCACAAAAACATGGATTCAAGGTAAATTTAGTGAGTGGCTGTGTGTGTGTGTGTGTGTGTGTGTGTGTGTGTGTGTGTGTGTGTGTGTGTGTGTGTGTGTGCCCAGTGCTGGATTGGCACCCTGTCTTGGGTGTATCTGCCCAGCGGCCGAGATGTTCTCCCCTGGATGGGCATGGGGAACCCCACCGGGACCCTCATAAAGGAATAAGTGGAAGATAATGAATAAATTTACCTGAAATCCATGTTTTTGGACTGTGGGAGGAAACTGAAGAAGCCGGAGGAAACCCAACCGGACACGGGGAGGACATGGAAACTCCACCCTGATTGGGATTCGAACCAGGAATTCCCAGCACTGAGAGGCGAACATGCTAATCACTAAACCACCGTGCCCTCTACTGACTGATCCCCGATTACCAACCCAACACTTGGGGTTGGGTGTCTTATCCAAGGGCACTCCAGTCAGGTGGGTGTGATGATGTCAGGGGCTCAAACACACCACCATCCTCCCAATATTTACATTTAAGTTTGTTGAGAGACAATGAATAATGTATAGACAACTTACCGGGACCTGTTGGGGTAAAAACGGGTGTGGTCCCTTGGAGAGGACACTACGGGGAGGGCAGGACAGGGGCGTTTGGTACCACCTGAAAAGAAAAGATCTATTGAAATATACAATGACAATTACCAGGATGTACGTTATTGGTAACGTAAAATGAATGCTGGGTAAATATGAATAAGTGGGTTGCTACGAATTGCCAATTGGTTTAGCCAAAGGGAGGGGCTACAGGTATAAAAAGGTGCTAAAAGATTACCTGGGGGTTGTGGGTTTTTATTATCTGGGTCAGGAACTGGTATTGTGCTGGTTAAGGGGTGTGTGAGTTATTGGACACTTGTCCATCTGTATATATTGGTGTGGATATTATATATAAATCACCTTCTGGATGCACTACCTTTGATCTCCTCCCCTCTTTTTTAATGGTGTTAAAAACCTTAGGGCCCTCTGGGCCACACAACCACACTGGGACTCGAACCGGGGACCCCAAACCTACAACTGCCACTGATGGAAGAAAGCATGGCTTCTACAGCAGGATAAAGGTCCATAACGCACCTCAGAACCCAACGGACCACATTCAGAAGAACAAGCTGGAGCTGGACCCTCACAGTCCTCGCATTCAAACATCGGTGCCTCAAAAGAAGCGTGCAGGCAGACGCGCCAAAGTTCCTCACAAACCAAAACAAAGTCTCGTTCTGTCAAAGCAGCAGATTTGGGGTTGGAACGCACATTTGCTCTGCGTGGCGCGAATGGGTGCATATGCAAACAAACGGCGTTCAGTTCCTTAGGAGGCATCTGTAAAGATAAAACTGTTTACATTAGCAGATAAGCCATGCCATCTCCTTAGCTTTTACCCTCTCTCTCTCTCTCTCTCTCTCTCTCTCTCTCTCGCCTCCTCTCTGCTGCTGACTCACTGTCACTGGTGGCCCGGAATATGCTGCCTTCC
>JAOUQT010000033.1:9647014-9661118 GCA_025769995.1 Xyliphius kryptos
TGTCCAATTTAGCCATGAAACCTCCCACACTAAAATGACAGGTGTTTCAGTTTCATTGTCTAACCCCTGTATATATAAAACATACAAATTATGTTTAGAGGAACATTAATTGGTATGTTTTACAGAACATCTTGCAAAATCTTCAAGAGATTCTGGCTGTCAGTCTTGCTGCTTTTTTTGCGGCAAAACCAGGTAACATTGTTTAATTTTATTTTTCTGAAAAGGGACAAAAACGTCCATGTTTTTTGTCTTTTAAATTATTGTTTGAAAATCTAAACTCACTCGGTACTGACTCATTAATTCACAATTACTAAAAATAAATTATCAAACAAAAAAAATAACATGGGGCCTATGTATTGGACATTTATGACTACAATATAACTACAAAGCAAGCAGAATGCTGCACATCCATGACTGTAGCTGTTGCTATACATGTACACGGTACAAACTAACAAACGTGGAGAAAGTGAAAATTATGGGAACATGCTGGAAATGATCATGCCTTTCATATGTCCTGTTAATTTATTTCTGTTAGTTTGGAACTTGCTAGCAACTTAAAAATGGACGAAAACAATACAAAGCCAAATAAACACATAGGAGCTGCTCAATACTAACAGAGGCACAAGCAACAAAAAGGAGACCTTTATAAAGGTGTCCATTTTTCCAGGAATTAGGGTTTGCTGTTAAAAAGAGACAACAAGAATATCAGAGTTAGCCCAAGACAACTGTTATCTACATATAGCAGTGCAGTCTCTAGTGGCTGTAGCACATGAGCTAGTGACCTCGCTGCTGACATGAACAGCACTCTGATTATACTGTGTAAATCTTTTGGGATAAATCAGTGAGATTAACCCTTACAAATATAGCATCAATTCCCAATTATAAAGCTGACCTAGTTCATTATTTTGCTTCCTGTGTGGTACAGAAGTCGCTCTGCTTGTTCACGACCATAAAAGAGTGTTATATATCTGTTCTTTATGCTTGTTGTAAATGTGTGTGTGTGCAGCTAAAGAAAGTCACACTAAATGCAATTCTTATTGTTGTGACAGGTTGAGTATTTTAAATCCTAACCTAATAACTGTGCACATTTACGTAGGAACACATACACACAAGACAATGGGGAAAAAATGCTAAGTGTGTGTATTTAGTGAGGGCCGGGCTGGCAGAGTACTACCATTCTCCACACTCGTCTTTCTCCTGTCCTCTGGGTCCACGTGCACCAGCTGCAGGATGAGTGGTCTTCTTGTCACAATGCCAGTTCCACGAGGCAGCAGGTCTCTTCCGACCAGACTCTCTAACACTGAGCTTTTCCCACTGCTCTGTTAAAAAGAAAGGTCACTGCCATGTTAGCAACACATCCTATCTCAGTAGCTAGTTAAGCCATTGCTAATCTGCTTGAATCAAACCAGGTGCATATTTTCCCATTTGAATTCACATCACTCTTTTGAATCTCTACATGAACAAAGTGGTCATCCTGCTTGTCGACTCTTAGGCCACTAATGAGCTGAGCCGATTCGCTGCTCAATGGTTGTTTGGTCATGGATTACTTTATTTGGAAATGTAATGGCTGACTGTTAAAAAAATAGAAATTAGCACCATGAAAAAAATAAATAATATTAATAAGTGGCATAGCCACTGACGCAATAGTCATGCTTTAGTTATCACATAGGGTATCCAACCCGGGTCTTTCTCGCTGTAAAGCGACAGTGCTACCCACTAGGCCACGACCAAACGAGTTACCTCCTGTATAAGCAAACCCTGAATAAGGAACACCTATCTAATAACACATTGGTCCAACTGTTGGATTAAAGCATGCAGACTTTAGAGAACAGACTCTACATGGTGGCAAAAATCCATGATAAAAAGAAATCCATGACCATGGTAACTTCAGCACCTCCACTACTTTGCCTCAGTAGTTTGATGTTTGCCTTCCAGATCAACCACATGTGGTCAGCCGACGTAAGCTTACAGTATGCCACATCCTCTGCGTTTTCATTCAAGTGCGCATTCAGTGTACCCGTTATTGCATTCTTGTTGAATGGATCACTTATTCTTGGACATCAGAAATCTTCAGTTCAACCCGTTGTCGACCTACTCTTCAGTCTGTCTCCTAACCCCATGACTCTTATTACCTCTGACTACAAATCATTTAGATTTTTCTTCTTACTGTAGGACACTTAAGATGTTCTAGTGTCCACTGTATCCCCCTAGTGACGTCAGTGCTGCGAATAGCAGCAGCATCAATCAATACATTTTCAGAAATATTTTCAAGCAGATCACAAATTTTCAGTATAAATATACAGTATAGTTCAAGAAGCAGACAGGAATACAAAACTGTCTCGTTTTAGTGGTTTATTTTAACTTAGCCCTTAAAGAAACATATAGGGTCATCTGCCAAAAGAAAGCAAAATAAATGTATAAGCCTAGCTGTGAGTCATCTTATATAAAATAGCGTTTATTCATGTTCCAAAGTAAAGGGATAATAATAGTTATCAGACAGCTAGGTTAACTAGCTTAATTCTAGGTTTTATCTTAAGCAACTTACTAGCCAACGTTAACTTTTTGTGTACGGCACACAACCTGGCTATGGAAGTGTCGTAAAATTGTCGTAAATGATCATTATTTCGGGATTTATTTTATTGAAGATTAAGACAGCATTCATTACTGTTAGCTAGCTAATGCTAACGCTACCGCTTAGCTGTAACCGAAAGTGAAAAGCTATGCCTCACCTGCGTCCCGACCACGGCGATCTGCGGCAGCTGAATAATATCCGCGCCCACGGTGTTAAACACGTCCTGCAGCTTGTTAATGACAGGAATAAGAGCCTCCATTGCTTTGAGTAGTCGCTACCTGTCAAAATGAATGAACTGGTGATTGAACCGTGCGGCTACACACGGCACAAAGTCATCCGAACGTCCCTCACACAACCACCGTTAGCGAGCCGCTCTGACAGCTGCGCGCGCACGAAGCGCCTCGCAGGAATTGTGGGACATGGAGTTTTCTGTTTTCCTAGTCGATGACGCTATTTAAAGCGTATTTTCAGTGTATGGTAAAATTGATATACACTGAACGATCATTGGATTAGAAACACCGGACTAATAACGGGTTACACAATTTAATCTTTACCCGTTTCAGCCACTTCGCTTGATTTAGGCTTGCATGTCAGATCAATAACATACGGCTGACCGATGTGTGACCTTCGGCTGGAATGGATGTTCAGTGATGATACACCTATCGTGATACACCTGTGATACAGGAACAGCTCACAAATCCAAATGTTACCGAAACACTGAAACAATCCGGCTGCGGTTAAAGTCCCTCAGTTTGCTCCATAGACCCATATCTGGTAAATGTTGGGCCATTTAAACATTGATCATATTCACAAAACCTTAGCATAGTTGCTCTAAACAACAGTTTGTTTGTTTGTTTTTTATTCACTTTATGTGTGCAGGCAGGAAGGGCATCCGACATAAATCAGGTGCCGATTGGCAATGCGGGTGATTCGCTGTGGTGACCCATGGTGGCAAAAAGACAAATATAATGTGTACAGTAATAATTGGCCATTTAATGAAGCCAAAGTGTATTTTCCCATGTGAACTTTCAAAAAGTGTCAATATTTATAATAAAATTAAGCATTAAAATAAAAACAATTGCAAAGAATAATCAAGGCAAAGTGCATTTTCACATTTTATTTCACCCAAGATTATGATGTCACATTTACACATTCATATATAATTATATACAGTATATATATATATATCCTTTCTCAATATGAATTACAGTATATAAGTGCTTGACGGGTTAATGACGCATTCAGCAGTGGTATTAACAGCTCAGCTGGCTTTAAAATATTGCACAAAAAACAGGTGATACAATCCAAAAACATGGAAATTACACAAAGTATCATGATATTATTGAGTGGTATTGAGTTGTTGCATGCATATGAGTGGATTTTCACTTTATTACAAGCTTGATAGGGCAGCATGGTGGTGCAGTGGGTAGCGCTGCCGCCTCACAGAATGATGGACCCAGGTTCAACCTGTGAGACTTATATGTGGAGTTCTCCCCCGTGTTCGTGCAGGTTTTCTCACACATTCCAAAGACATGCATGTTGGGTGAATTAGTGTCTCAAGTGTCCCTTGATGGGTGAATATGTGTGTGTGTGTCCTACGATGAATTGGCGCTAATGAATTGTGCCCATAGTTGCTAAGAATAAGCAGATAATAGATGGATAAATAGACACCCTTGATATATTTTTATAACAACAATGGCCATCATATTTAACCATATCAACATAGTAAAAGGAGTGACAGGGCATATACATTCTGGAGTGATTTTATGTCCCTTAGTGCACAGGAAAAGCTTTTTTATTAATAAGTAAACAACTATGAAAAAGGAAAAATGGATCACAATGGTGTGATGCTGCTCTGAATCCTACCACCTGCTGCATCACACACATCGCCTAATGCAATAGGGTTAACTTTTTCTATTCGAATAATTTATGTACAATCATGACAGAATTGGGGCTTGCAGGTAAATAATAAAGTCCAGAACATAATTTTCAAGCAACTTTAACACTAGCACAACATGCAATCACTTCAAACTTCAACAGAAATAAAGATGCTCTCCATATCCACTTAATATCACTTGCATTGGACATAAGAACAAAACACCATGTCCTAAAGCCAAAATCATGGCAAGTAATTATTTTGTAGGTCACTGAACACCTGTGTAAAACGATCACACACTTGAGACTGTGCTTGACACACTGAGCTTGACACATGTTATCTACATTCACACGTCTACTTGGGGTTTTCAGAGAACAAAACACAAGATTGAGAACTTCATATTGAGTTTGATCATTACTTTGTCCATGCTTTGTCCACCCTTGCTCGAATATGATTAATGTCAAAACGAACTTAAGCATTAACTCACAATGCCTAAAATTTATTTTTGTCTGCGTTTTGCAACAGTTCTTTAAAAAACCAACAAATTACATAGTAATATGAACTCAATGACATATTCATGTCCAACTAAAAATAACTGATTCTGTTTCACTTCAGATGTTTCTCTACGCAATGTATGCCAATTTCACACTTGCTTAC
The DNA here is from genome assembly GCA_025769995.1 of Xyliphius kryptos. Classification (NCBI taxonomy): domain Eukaryota; kingdom Metazoa; phylum Chordata; class Actinopteri; order Siluriformes; family Aspredinidae; genus Xyliphius; species Xyliphius kryptos. The sequence continues at coordinate 9,652,120 of JAOUQT010000033.1, forward strand.
CTGGTAGCACAGACTAGTAAGTTCGAACTTGACATACCTAGATGTATTCTGAAATATCTGGCTGTTACGAGTCCACACAAGACACCACCTGATGAATCCTTGTTACAATGAGTAGAACTAGAACACAATTATGCATTTGAACTGCACACTTTGAAAATAATTCATATTGACGAACACCCTATATGTATACTTTGATCTGAATGGCAGACTTAGTCAAGCAAATCAAGTACTGTATGACTAATCATTAAATCAATTACAAAATGAATGTGACATCAGTATTAGTTCAACACATAGGGGTTCATTTTGTAATTCTGCAAGAATTATGTAATCAAGGTCAGTGAATAAAATAAAAGTCCCTAATAGTGCTCCTTATCTCTTATAGAATGATTGAGTGTCATTCTTCACAGCAGCGAGTTTATAAAATAGTAGGTCTAATCCAGACAAAATTAGCTTAAATACAGTCAATAATTAAACTATTGTGAGGAGTCATGCCGATCTCAGGATGAGGTACAGTCTGTGTAGGTGGTCACCATATTCCCCCTTCTTTGCGTCACAGTCCTGCAGTGTTGCTTTGCCATGCCATGAAACCTGCTCTCTGGCCGCTTGAGGTCTCTGTCAAATGTAAACATTTTCTCCAGGTCATCAGACAGATCATCGAAGAACCCGGCTCCAAAAGCTCCTTGAAAGTGTCTCTTGTGGCGGTTCTGTCCATGCTGGTGAGCCCGGAAATGCTCCTCGAAATTCCGTTTGTTCCGCCCGTGCCTGTTTTGGCTGTAGATATCGAAGTCTTTGAACATGTCCTCAAAGTTAAAGTCGAAAGACTGGTGAAAGTGATGATTTCCTCCATTCATGTCTTCACCTGAAAAGGTGCTCTGTCTAAGTCGATCATAGTCTCTTCTATTTTTTTCATCTGACAGCATTTCATATGCTGAAAAAAAGGAATATTAGAGATTAGACTGAACTTCAGTGATTATACTGAAAAGCAAAAGGAAGTTAAACCACCACTTTCAGACCACAGAAGAAAACAGACAAGCTGATTTCCACTGCACAAAAAACACTGGATTAGGAACACATGACAGGTGGAACATGATCACTGTTAAAGTGTCCCCATTTGCGGTTACATCGCAAATGGGTCTCACAGAAGTTATTGCTCTATCAACTGCACAGCAGTAGGCAACATTTATCTGATATGGATTAAGAGAGTGACTTATTTGACTTAAACCACAGACAGTTGGATGGAACAGAGGTCTGGTGCCAGTGTTTCAATAACAGATGCACTTGTGGGCTGTTCAAGTACCACAGCATCATCGGTGTACCAACAGTAGAGGAATAACCTTCAGATGAAGGTTGCACATCGACCGACTACACGTGGTTGGTCCGAGAGGCAAGAGTCAAACTAGGAAGGTAATCTAGCAGAGATATTGCAGCAGGTATGAGTCACTTGCATATGGAAGATATTTGCCACCCTGTGGAGTCTATAATCTGAGGTATGTGTGCCATAATTAATAAAAAGGTCAATCAGCATATTATTAGCTAGGTGTTCCTAATCCGTTGAACTTTGCACATTGATGTGACAGTGATCCTTGTTACATTAAACCTGGTGAAATTATTATTAAATGACTTACCCTCAGCTAATTCCTGAAACTTTGTCTCCGCATCAGGGCTTTTATTCTTGTCTGGATGATATTTCATGGCAAGTTTATGAAAAGCCTTTTTGATCTGACGTTCACTGGCATCTTTAGGTACACCCAAAATATCATAGTAGTCCTTTCTGGCTAGTATCAGTTCCGTAATCACCATAATACACACGGCGAAAGTTAGAGTCGACTGAACTGTGGCCATGATGTTGTTTAAGTCTGTTTGATAAGAGAAAGGGAAATAAAACAGATGTTTATGTCAATCTACAGATCATTAGACTTTAGATAAAAAGAGACTTTAAATTACGGATTTCAACTCCAATGAAGAAGAGACATTTCATAAAAGATAAATTAAATCAGAATCCAATCATTTGCAAATCCATTTAACCCCTATTAAAATGAATACACTACAAAGACAAGATATTTAATGTTTAAATTGATATACTTAATTTTTTGGGAAAATATTCAATCATTTTGAATTTAATGCCTGCAACAAGTTCCAAACGAGTTAGGGCAGAGGCATATTTATCACTGTGTTACATCACCTTTCCTTTAAACAACCCTCAGTAAGCATTTATTTATCTTTTACACAATGTCCCAACTTCATTGGAATTAGGGTTGTATATTATAGCGGTCCTAAGCCCGAAAGAGTAAAGGTTCCTTCAGGAAAGGCGCCCAGCTTAAAATGTGTCAGCTCGACAATGCGAGTTACTCGCTGTGACACGACCTAGTGGCACGGAAAAGCTGAAAGACTACATAAATTATATATTAAAGCCAGCACATTTCTATCATGGTAGTGTGTGAAACAGTGGTAACCAGATTTATTTACAAAATCTCTAAATATCCCAAAAATCATCACCACCGTATGTGATTGCATTGTTACTTTACTGTTACTGTCTACCTGCTCTCTTTTCTATTCAATTGTGTTTCCTCTGAATTTACACTAACGCATATTTCCATCAACCTGTGTTTCTTCATGAAGAAATTGGAATTCCAACCACTCCCTTAAATGTAAGATAAAGTCTTCTGTAAGATAAAGTCTTCTGAACCCTCCAGTATGGAATTATTTTAAGTCTTTCTATTTTTAGCCAAAGACCATTCTCATCTTGAAAATTCCAGTGCACACGGACCTGAGTGGAACCCTGTATAACTAACTTTGTAACAATGATAGATAATGTCCGCAGATTTTCACCACTTTTACCAAATAGAATACATGTGCACCTCTGGATAGGATTTCTACATGCAAAGTCCTCAAAAAATTCAGACTCATTCTGGCAGAACGGTCTATTAGAACGGGTATAAACAGAGAGAAAGACGGTTCTCCACTGAAATTTCAGATCACTACATAAGATTGTAAGCAACAATAAAGCTCATCACTCTATTCATTGTGTCATAATAACTGAGAAATGGTCTCCACCAGAATAAAATTATTTATTTCAAAAGAAGAATCTTGATCTTCAGGATCAACGCAGTTCACACAACTGGGAGTCTTCCGGACCAAGATATGTAACCAAGACATTTCTCTGTGTGTAGTTTGCATATGCACCCCGAGCTCGCGTGGTGTAGTCCGGGTTCCTCCCACAGTAAAAAAAAAAATATAATGCTAAATTGTCATTGACTTGTTTATTGATAACTTGTGTTCATGTCATTAACATGTCCATCGATGCCGAAGATGACGTTAATCAACCAATAAACTAACAAACAAGAAACAAACTTACTGTCTGCCTCCAGTAAAGCTACTGTTTACGCACAAGCTAGTCGCCCGGCTGCCGATGAGCTAACAGGTAAGCTAACGCACAAACAAAACACTTGTATTAATACTTTACGAGAAATAACCCACAACGAAAAAAATACACTTAAATAAAACAGTTATAAAACAGTTACAGTTATTCACAATACATTAGTTTTTATCATCCGTGTTACCTTTATTACACACAGGCGCCGGTGAAGCACAAATAACGGTTTGCTTTCGTTTTCATCCCAAGCAACAACACGAAGCGTAATCCTATTGGTTGGTTTAACACCACGTGATCTTCACGTGCTCGACCCATTTCCTACAACATTTGCGTACCGCAACAAAAACTGTTACAAAATATACAAGTATTTGTTTTCATATATCGAGTATTTTATAAATGACCATTGAAGCTAAAAATAAATAAATAATTAAACAATGTCATGTAATATAAAAACTCATAATACATATAACGGTACTATAGTTATTATATTGATTTGCAATAAATTAAAGTATAAAAGCTCTCTACAGACCTTGCTCAACAAACAATTTCAGTAATAGTGTTCTAGTACTTCTGAATTGTAATATTTCCAAAAGAACTAGTGAACACATAAAATAAGTAAGTAAACATTTATTTGGCAAGGCTACAAATTGATTTACAATCAAAAAGATAATAAAGGGCATAATAAAATAAAACAAAATAAAAACACAATCAATAAAAACAATAAACCATGGCTGAATTAATACAAACATAATCCATATAAAATATAAATAGTACAAACTCAATTTAAACAACATAAGAGAGGTCAACTGAGTCCTTTCTCAAAATCTAAAGGTACAAGTATATAGATATTTTTAATCTATCTTTTGGAGATCTCATTTGATCTATCAAGTCTAGTACAAGTAATAAGACTCAAAAATACACGTACGCCAAAGCGTCCTTGGGTACCTTGAAAGGCGCTATATAAATTCAATGTATTATTATTATTATTATAAAACAAACACGTGCCAGTATAAACAACTTACTGATCTGAATGAAATTAAAACTGGAATCAAATACAAGGCGGAACAGAGCCTTCAGTCATTTACAATAAATAGCAGTTTTAACTAAGTTTTGAGTAAACTTTTAAACAATGTTCGTATTTTTAAATAATATAATGACCTAGGAACCTTAAACTAACATAACTTCATATTTTAAACAAAACATTACTACATTTTTTTTAGCGACTAGCTTTACAACTAACCTCGCACGTACGCGATGCTGAGTAGTGACGTCACCCCGCCCAGTTCCCACAATGCACTTCGGGGCAAAACAACGCACGCGCACGACACAGTCTGTCGAGCGTCTTTCGAAGATGGCGGGCGTCCCTGATCCGCTGGAAGATATGCTATATTCAGAAGTGGACGAAAAAGCCGTCAGCGACCTCGTGGGTTCATTAGAGTCGGAGCTCGGTGGTCAGAATAAGTCCCATGGCGAGATCCGAAGGTCAGGAGTACACGAGAGTGGAAGTAACAACTTAGGAAAAGCCCAAGCTGCTCAAGCGGGAACCGCATTAGAGGCGCGAGCGTCAGGACTGCACAGAGTGGAGGTAAAGCAGGAGAACGGTTCCGAGAGGACACAGAGCACCAACCCTGTTCCTATCCCTGTATCTATTTCTGTCCCATCCGCTCTGAACGCCGGGGTGATGATGGCTAACAACCGAGTGCAGACGAACATCACTTTAGTACCGAAGCCCACGGTACCGGGACTCGCAACTTCTACGAACTGTTCAAATGACGCAGCAGTTGTAGTAGCACCCTCACCCTCATCAGTAGCTACCGACACTTTATCTAACACAAATCACATAGCTTCAACTTTCCGAGTCGTTACCTCTAGAGCACTGCCGGGTGAGAATGGCAGCAATACCACTGGAACTCTCTCTTCTGCTCCCGCTCCTGTAGCCGGATTACAGACCGGTGTGAATGGTGCTGTCATTGGCTGTGTCCTAGGCACAGACAACAGCAGCACAGCATCTAAAGGCACCAATGGTACTTTCCTTGCTACTTCTGTTCAGCCTAATCATTTATTATCACAGACTGTGAGTGTATCAGCTACTCAGACAGTCCCTTCTGTTGCCTTGCACCGACCATCCAGCATCACACCCAGTCTAAGTGACCCGAAACTACCAGCATCTGTCAGTGCCACCTCTGTCCCAGGCACTGCGATGACTTTTTCCAGTGCAAGTTTGATCAAGACCAATCCTCAAACTCAGATTAAAACCATTGTCCCCAATCAGCTTGCCGGATCTTCTGTTGCTGTGCGTCCTCCAATAACTGGCACATCCTTGCACTCTAGTTCAGTCAGCAGCCCCCTTCCTGTAGCGAGTACTCCATCAGTGCTGGTAAAGCCGGAAGCAGGTCTTGCAGGGCACACTGTGGGTATGCTGAGATCAGTTACTCCATCTTCAGCAGTGAGCACGGTGACTGTGCGACCAGGGGTACCCGCATCACATGCTCCAAGGGCAGTGGTACCTCAGATTACAGTCAGACCTCAACAGCAGACAACAATTCAGTTACCACCAGGATTCACTATACCACCGGGTAAGTGTATACACAACATGCATTATTACCACTACACCTCATTATTATTAGTATTATTATTACATATTGGAAAAAATATACTTTGGAAGTCTTGTGTGTGTCAGTAACGCACCAGTTTCTCAGACATTTCTCAGACAAAAAAAATCATTCAGCACAAATAAATCCATAGTTATCTCATAAAGTACAGCACGTGAGTTTATACGTGAACTTTCTGCACACACAGTGTATTAGGAGTTCTAAAAAATTATATTCTAATCTACTGTATGTGCAAGATGGCACAGTGGGGAGTGCATTGCCTCATAGCATGGAAGAAATATCTGTGTGGATTTTGCATGTTCTCCCTGTGTTCCTCATATTATGCACTGTGGTGTCGCTCATAATAATAATAATAATATGAGGACTCTAGCACTGAAACCTAACAGCAAGAATGTCCTGGGTTCATTTCCTGAGTTGGGATTCCTGGGTACTTTTGTCTGGAGTTTGCATGTTTTTCCTGTGTCTGTGTGAGTTAACTCTGAGTACTCTGGTTTCCTCCTGCTGTATAAAAACATGAATTAAGCTCTTTGCTGTTTGTGAATTTCTCGTAGTGTGAGAGTGAGTATGAGTGTGTCTTATGATGTAGTGGCACCCTCTCTAGGGTTCTTCCTGCCCTGTGTCACCGGCTGGGCACCTGCTTCCCTGTGACTCTTACTATTGAAAATGAATAAATGAATATTAATATGCAAACTCTTATGGTGAATAATATCTATTGCTGTAATAATAAAGGACAGAAATCCATATTAAATTCTTTGATTCTCTGATTTTTAACAATCTTTTATTAATTCCCAGAGATAAAGGTGAAATTGTGTGTATCCTTGCATGGAAAGAAAGTTTATATTATAAAAAATAAAAAATCGCATTTAACTTCCAGTTCTTATTAACACACCTGCATTTCTGCCTGTCTTTCACTCGGAATGGACAAACAGAGGTATTACCATTCTCTTTCTGTAGACAGTTTCTTATATAAGAAATCCACAAAGACAATAGAAATAGCACAATGCTTATTTATATAATAATTAATACACGGGTAATTTTCGTGTAGTATCTTGTTATTGGATTTAGAGCTGAATGGAATGAAATTTAAAGGGATGTCCTGTTTTTAATTAGAAGACTGACAGCTGATTTAAACATTAATGTAAAAGAGTCATTCTCATGAAGCTCTTTCGAACACATCCAGATTATATTTCAAAGAATAATATTTCTTTAAATATTAGCTTTTATATTTTATCTGAGGAAATAAAAGGTAAGGTGGCACAGTAGCCTAGTGGGTAATGCCTTCTCTTCCCAGCGAGAGGAAAATTTCTGTGGGAAGTGGTGGACTTGTGGTTAAGGAACCAGCCTTGGTACGATTCGATTCCCAGTATCGCCACGTGTTCGTGTGGGTTTTCTCCGGGTGCTCCGGTTTCCTCCCACAGCCCAAAGACATGCATGCTAGGTGAATTGGAAATGCTAAATTGTCACTAACTTGTGTATTGATATGCAACTTTGTGTATGACATCAGACTTGTGTATGTGAATAAATATGTTTCACTGTCTGATGGGTTAAATGCACATTTTTAGAATTTGGTGAAAAGTTAGTGTTAGTGTATGAATGTTTGTGTCCTGTGACTTGTCCTGCCCTTGCGCCCAGAGTTAGCCCAGGGCTATCCCACGACTCTATGGCTTGGCTGGATGACAGGAAATGAATGGCCACTTTAGGTTTACCATCATTTTATTATAATTTAACACTTTGTATAAATTCTCAATACTAAAATTAATATTTAATTGTGTGTTATTTACTTACGAGAATTATTCTGGATAATTATTCAGGATCATGCTTCAATGGAATTGGAATGATATTGAATGAAATTGATTTAATATAATCAATTCATATAGAAATATTAGTTCACACAGACATTAAAGTTTTAAAAAAGACAAATGAGGCAGATCAATTTTTGTTGCCAGTAGGATTGTATTCATGAGCTTCACCCATTTAAGAGCAACTGAACTTGTATGAGATCTGATTTCTTGATCAGTAGAATGTACTCGGTGCCACATATTTGTTTTCATGTTTATTTTAAGAAAATTCTGATGAAGGACCAGGGTTTACTCTGGGTATTTGGGTTTCCTCCCACAGTATCACAACTGTGATTAACTTGTGTATAGATATATGACTTGTGTATATAATGTGAAACTGGTGTTCCAGTCATTACCATGGCCAATCAATGCTGAAGATGACGTTAATCAAATAATAAACAAACTTGTGTGGTTTATCATATTGTCTGTGCTGTAGGCATGGTGCTTGTCCGGACCGAAGCAGGTCAGTTGGTACTGGTTCCTCAGCAGGTTCTGGCCCAGGCGAAGGCCCAGACTCAGACGAAGGCAGCTCTGTCTCCTACGCCTGTGACAACCAGCCCAGGAGCTACTATTCGAGTCACCACTCCCATGCAGCAAGTAAGTGAATACACTCTTAAGGGGGAAACATGTGAACTACTTTGTACACTTCACAGGAAGTATAATCCATATTACAAGGAAGCTTATTCTTATGTTTTATATTTATCTACACATTTGTACAAACCTGATTCCAAAAAAGTACAAACTATAAATTAAAAACTGAATGCAATAATTTACAAATCTCAAAAACTGATATTGTATTTACAATAGGACATAGAAAACATATCAAATGTCAAAAGTGGGATTTTTTAAAATTTCGTACTAAATATTGGCTTATTTGACATTTCGTAACGGCAACTTATCGCAAAAAGTTGGGACGGGGCAATAAGAGTCTGGAAATGTTCTGGAAGAAATGAAAGAAAACCATACTTGGTGCCCGTGATCTTCGTGCCCTTAAACGACACTGCATTATATACAGGCATGCTTATGTATTGGAAATCACAAAATGGGCTCAGTAATATTTCCAGAGAACATTATTTCTGAACACAATTCGCTGCCATCTGCCGTTGCCAGCTAAAACTCTATAGTTCAAAGAAGAAGCTGTATCTAAACAAGATCCAGAAGCGCAGACGTCTTCTC
>JAOUQT010000033.1:9661218-9680385 GCA_025769995.1 Xyliphius kryptos
GGCCATAGCAGTATATTTATTTTTGCACACCAAAACTGCTTATACTAAAAAAACATCGTCTTGAGGGAAAACAAAACATGAGGGGTCAAAGTTCAAGGCAAATTTCGAACCACAAAATCCTTTAATGTGGGGACAAACAAAAAAAACTAATCCACAAGGCAAAAGGCACAGTTGAAAGCCGAGAGCATTTAACAAGGCATAACAAGAAGCACAAATGGAGTCAGAGCATGTTTTTGATCTGCGACGATGTCCAAACTAAACTGCAGATTTGTTGCTCTCAGGTAATCAGCTTCAGGTGGTGAGTAAATTACTGAGTAGCGTTGTTCTCTGAGAGCCCAGTGTTTACCCGACACCTTCAGTGTCAAATAATCAGAGCACATGTAATTCATTTGGTTAATATATATATTTTTTTATATTATTAATTTATTTATTATTAACCATCTATATTGCCTAGTAAAGCCTAGTACTTGGGGGATTTGTAAATTTGATTTGCCACGATATCATGCTCTGCATTCTGCATTTTTTTTTCTTATTTGCCCTTTGCCAATTATATGCCTAGTTATGGTGGCTTATGTCAACAGAATTTGGTGAAATACAGGTGCATATGCTAAAATATTGATGTATGAACACATACCTTAATCCTGCCAACATCAATGGCTCTATGGACCTATTTACACTAGTGGGAAACAGGAAGTGCTGATTATTACGCCCTGTTCCCGCTGACAGAATCCAGCACATATTGCATTTTCTACAGGAGGAAGACGATCAACATGTTAGGAAGTGCTGTTGTGAAAACTATAGCCTTTTTCTGTAAATGTCCCAGAAGCATATCTATAAAGTAGTATTTAAAGATTAATTTGGAGGTGTGGCCGCGTATAAACTTTATTTATTAGGTTTGTATTAATTGCACTAGGGGGCACAGATATTGGTAGAGAAGGATTTTTAAAATGCATTACTACTGAAACATTACAGTTCCAGCAATAAGATTAATAAATGGGTTTTACTACAAAATGTACAATGTGATGGTCAACATTGGCAGAATAACTCTACAAGGTGCTCTGTAAAACTTACCAGGCAGTTGATTTTGAGCAGTGCTTGAAGAAAAAGCACACCCATTATTGAAATCCTTTATTTTGTTAATTTTAATGTGCTTTATGGCCTATTCTTTTATGTTGAATGCTTATGCTATGAAACTTATTGTATTTGCTTTAAAGTTTTTGCATGTTCCTAAGACTTTTTTTCATAGAACTGTCCATTCTTCTGGTGACAATATGTTGCTTGATTTACTGGCAGCGAAACACTTTTCTTTAACATTTAAGTAATATTTGGAAATAGAAATATTTTTATATTCTAATAGTCGTCGTCTTCTTCATCTTTCGGCTTTTTCCCTGTCTCCCCGTGTTTGCGCGGGTTTTCTCCGGGTGCTCCGGTTTCCTCCCACAGGCCATGCACGCTAGGTAAATTGGAAATGCTAAATTGTCATTCTAGGTGAATTGGAGAAGTTAAATTATCCAGTCCTAAGCCCAAAAGGGTGAGGGTTGCGTCAGGAAGGGCATCCGGCGTAAAACATGTGCCAGATCCTAATGAGAGGAAATCGCTGTGGCGACCCCTGGTGACAGGGAAAAAGCCGAAAGATGAAGAAGTACACAAATAATAGTCTGGACTGTAATTCATCTCAAAATATTTCTGTGCTCCACCTTATGTTATCCTTATTTGATAGCATTCTATTGATATGATGAGATATTTAATAAAGACATGATAATTTTATGTTCTTGAAGCAGTGTCCAGTTTTTGTGCCAGTGCTTTGTAAATATCTGAGGTAAAGGTATAACCATATGTTTTGCAGAATAAGACCAGCTGTAGGAAAGAGAAATGGAATGTGATTTAATAGCTGCTGCTCTATATGGCATTATTTATGTGGACTACTGAGCATAACTATAATGGAGAGTCTACAAATTTTAAAGCGAGTTACTTTCTGAGCTGTATAATTAGAAATTCATTTCACTTAAATTAAGGGGCTTAAAGCAGATCCAGCATGGCATTGCCCCTGTGAACAAATGAAGTTCCATAAAGACATAATGGGCCTAGATTAGGTTGAAGAAGTGATTATTAGTTATCTAAACTTTTTTTTTTGGGAAAAAGGCAATCATATCTTTAAAAAATCCATAAAAACTTTTAGAAATTCATTTGCAAATACCTTTGGCTGATGCACCCACAGCTAGCTGCAAGTTTCCCAGCATGCATTTTAAATCTGCGAGCAGCTAGCTTTAAACCTCCCAGCATGCATTCCTCCAGTTGAGTTTTGCTCCATAAACTGAAGTCAGAGGGAGGTTTTGGATTCTCCACAGGAGACGGTGTGCGACATAAATGCAAACGCAATTAGTCGATTTAAACCTCAGTAATGGAGAATACGTGAGGACCGGGGTGGTCTGATCTTCTTACACCCCAGTACTGTGTCCCAATTCTAATTAAGCAGTAAGATAATTGATCTGTCAGACAGAAAATAATTGCTCTTATGTCATGTTCTGTTGATTGTTTGCGAGTTAAGTTGACCTGCTTGCACCCAACAGAATTAATTATCTAATGGTTTTGTCTGCATTCTGTCTTGGTTCGATTGCTTCGAAGTTCAGGTCTAGAAGCAGAGCTGCTGAAGATTTCAGTCTGAATGATGAATCCATGTCTCTAAATGTAATAATGTTTTCTGCAGAGCCGCTCCAGGCAAGAAGACCCTGAGCAAGCGCGGCTTAAGCAGAAAGCTAAAGAGGTGAGTACCTACTTCATCGACTGTATACAGACAGAGTACATTTGCAAATACAGATATCTCCATTCTGTGACTTTTTATTTTTTTAGATATGGTTTTCATGTAATATCAGTTCAAATAGCTTTTTTTGCTCAGTTTGCTGAATGACATTTCACTTTTCTTCTTATGTCTGGCTGTAGAAAATATAGCAGACTTTTCAATTTTATCAGTTACCTATGTTTAAACTACCTGAGCCAACTTTTAATTTTAATTGCCATATTGTAGCCCGTCATCGAATACTCAAAGCTTTATTGGCATGACAAATAAGGGCATTCGTATTGCCAAAGCTCAGTTACAGGACAAAAGTAAAATAATACACGTTGTAATGAACAGAACGTAATACAAACAGTATTTACATAACTATAAAATAAAATACAATCAAATAAAATAGAATTACAGAACAATAAATACAAAAAATAGTGCAAATAGTAGTAATAAAGTGTAAGTTGGGGGGTTTGTGTTAGTTTGTAAGTAATTGCAAGTGTGTGTGTTTCCGTGTAAATGAGACATGATTACCCACTGTCCCTTACCTGGTGGCAGGTGTGTGTGTAGAGTGCTGATAATGTGTGGCTTTCTTTGTGTTTCCCCAGTAGGTGGGGCAGTTTTTCTGGGTTTGGGAGGGAGTTAAACTCTGGGACAATTTTATTAAGTTTGGGAAAGAATTGGGAGCGGATGTGTTGATACCTGGTACACTGGGCGAGGAAGTGCAGCTCTGTGTCTACTGTATTGAGAGTGCAGTGCTGGCACAGCCTTTCTTCCCGGGGTAACCAGTCTGGGTATGGCGCGCCATCTGTACCTTGTTAAGGTGTTTTTTAGTTTAAGGTCTGATATTGTGCTCAGAATATCTGCTGCACTAGTTTCAGTTTCCCAATAATTCCGATAATTCATTCTGAGTTTGTGCTTAATTTTTTTTTTCAGTTGAGTTTGCAGGTTTTTCTTGTTCCTGAGTCATTTTTGTGTTGGTGTGTGTTAATGGTGTATCTGTATGTTAGCGGTGTATTTGGTGTGTTTAATTGGTATATGTATCTGTGTTAGTGGTGTATCGGTACAGTGACTCAGGACCGGTTGGATGAGGGGACTGGTATCTTTTCTCAGCTCTTGGTGTTTTACAACTTTATAATGATAGGATTGAGGTTTGCTCTCTTTTTAAGATATTTCCTGAAGTTTATTGTATGAATACATCATTGTTCCCATAGTGAGAGCCCAGCCTGTTAGTCTCTCTTGAATTCTTAGCCACAGACAAGACATAATCATAACATAATCTCTTGAAAATAGTACAAACGTTTTAATTAAGCTTCCATTTTTGCTTAAAATAATTGTTAATAAATGTTAATACATTATTTTTAAAGAATTAGTAGTTTTCTCCAAACACATTTTTTAAATCACATTATTGTGCCCGAATGGCTATTTCTCCATTGTACTGCTGGTTTCCTCGCTCTGTCTTGTCTTCCACCCGAGGCCATGCTGTGATCGAGAAAGAGTCAAGCCCTTCATGAAGCCGCCTTCTCTCTTTTTTTGCTCAATGGCGGTGGAGTGTTTTCCAGATCTGAACTAGAATAATGAGAGAAGTTTTGCATTTTGCCTCGAGGCAATGTGCTAGTCCATAGGTTTTATAGTGCAAACATCATCTAAGCTAACCAGAGATTTTTCATTAGTCAACCAGATGCAGATCCAGAAGAGTATTTCTTACCTTGACTTGCTACACGATATTGTTGTAAAATCAATACATTATCAAGATTCTATCTTACTGTTTATCCAATCACATGCATGTGTGTCATTTATCTAACTAAATGCAGCTCATCAGACCAAAGACAAGCTTCAGGGCTAAAATGCATCATTTAGGAGCTTAATGGGAGTGTTTTCACAAACTTTTCATTTTGTGAACAATCTTCATTTCAAACCTGTCACTAATGGTTAAACATTAAAAGAGGTTTTTTGCCATTCAGTCATGTAGCTGAATACCTCTGCTCTAGACCCCCCAAAATGCAAGCAAACACTGAGCTTTTCTCCAATTTAGTCTCTAGGAGAGTTACTAGACTCAATTATTCTCAAAGCAGCTTTACAAGCCAACAAGCTGAATGGTGAGCGTGGCAAGGACAATCTCCCAGAGAGAATAAAGAGCCGGTCTCCGAAGGGGATCCTATCCTCATTTGGGTGATAACAGATTAGTCAGTCTGTAGGAAGAGTCTGTAAATGTGTGTGTAATGATGAGTGTGTGTAAACAGAAAACAAAGCTATATGTTCATCCTAAGCAGGAACCAATCTTTCTATGTCATGCGGGCTATTACAGGAAATACCATGTTGGATCAGGCAGGTGTAGGAAACAAGGTCAGCATGAGCACTTTCTTAGTAGTAGCATTTGTAGCTCAGCAGAAATTTTTTAATAATTAGGTATGATCATTGTAATATAGCAGATTAAGCAAATGTGTGTGTGTGTTAGAGTACAAACTCTAGGTCAGGCCATAGCAGAATAACTAAAAGGAGAACCAGGAGACCAGGAGATAACAGAGATCAGGGCTTCCTGAGACTTTTAAGCAACCAGCCACTCGAACCAGCATTCAGTTTTCTACACTGTCTGTGCCCAGATTTATACCTTTCCTAAAAGAGCCAAAACTACAACCCCAGTTCCAATAAAATTGGTATATTATATTAAACATAAATCAATACATAATACAGCGATTTTCAAATGCTTTTTCATGCATTATTGTACAGCTTCAGTTGCTCAACACTCCCAGGTCAGCGTTGTTATATTTTGCGCTTCGTAATGCACCACACATTTTCAGTTGGGGCCGTCTATTACCTGCACTCTTTTACTACAAAGCCATGCTGTTGTAACACATGCAGAATGTGGTTTGGCATTGTCTTGCTGAAATAAGCCGGGACATCTCTGAAAAATACGTTGCCAGCATATTTTGCTCCAAGTTACCCATTGATTTACCCACGGACGATCTCCTATACCATCACAGATGCTGGCTTTTGAATTTTGTTCTAATAACAATCAGGACAGTTCTTTTCTTCTTTGACCTAGAGGATATAATATATACGATTTCCAAAAAAATGTGCATTTTACTTTTCAGACCACAGTATACTTTTATTTTACTTTGCATCAGTCCATCTCTGATGAGCTGTGGCCCAGAGAGGTCGGCAGCGTTACTACTGTAGGTTTTGTTAGTATATGGCTTTCATTCTGCATGGTGGACTTTTAACTTGCACAAACTGTGTTCACTGACGATGGTTTTCTGAAGTGTCCCTGAGCCCATGTGGTATTATCCATTAGAGATGTCGGTTTTTTATGAAGTGCACCGGAGAGATCGAAGGTCACGGCATGTTTTTGTCCTTGCCAGTTACTTGCAGAGTTTTATTTAGATTCTTGGATCTTTTGACATTATTATGGACTTCAGATTATGAAATCCATAAATTCCTTGCAAATGCATGTTAAGAGAGGCTTTTCTTAAACTGTTGGACTACCTCGCTCCATCGTTGCTTGTGAACATCTGAGCCTTTCGGGGACTAAGCCATGGCCAAGTTCATGCTGAACACTTTTATTCCACATGCTCTTTTTGATTTGAAATTGCTTGAATTATATCATCATCATGATCAACACTGCACACCTGTCACTTGATTGGACAGTTTCTGAATGCATAGGTGTTGGTATAGACAAATACCCCAGACCTAAAATCTGCTTGCCCCATTCATCCAGACTGCATATTTGTTTACTACCCTTGAAATCACTGTCTCTAATCAATTATTCGAGGACACCTTATCTCTACCTTGGTGGCAGAATAGCATATCCATATTGCATTTTGCTACCGTTGTGTAATGGCGGCTTATTTCGAAGTCACCTTGCTAATCAGAAAAAGACAGACAACTCCGAAGGCTCTAAAGCACCCTAAGCGGTCACTTCCATGCCAATATCAACTACATAGCCAACAATCCCAGTCTGGTGTCGGCGTAGCCCTCGGACACGGAGGACACTTCAGTCTTCATGTCCTTGAATTCAGTCAGCTGCCCTAATTGAAGTGCTGCATTTAGCGCTCTCCTGCACGTTTATTAAGCTTCCGCTCTAGGGCCAGTCATTGTGGAGAGCTGGACAGCAGATAAGGATCAATAAGGGTGCAGAGCAGTGCTGGCGGCAGCTCTGTCTCCCTCCACTGACCTTTTGGAAATGATTAGAGATTACAAGCATTTATTTCTCTGTCTGTCTATCTCTCGTGCGCACGCCTGCACTATCTCTCCTCTCTCTATTTTGATGAACATTTTCTAACTTTGAGTAGGAAATCGTGGAGTTTTGTTTTCATGGGTAAAAACCATTGCATGCACAACTGAGCGCAGGCTGGAAATTAAGCATTGTGATTGAGCTTGGTCATTAAACTTGGATTCACAGCAGTGAGAAGTAAAGAGCTCGGGATTACAGATGGCGTAACTAGGTTCCCCTTTCACTCCGCATCAAATAAATGAATATGAAAGCAAAGCACCACTTGGCTGCGGGCGCTGAGGAGATCAACTCTTGACACCAAGCAGTCTCTCAGCTTCCAGAGCCGTCTGTTTAGCGCTAATAGAGCCACAGTAGTGTTTGTGCCTTGAGACTTCGTTCTCCGCCACCTCAGGCAGCGTCATCCTCACCGTAGCAGCTAGAGACAACTCTAAGATCAGTCGTGCGTCCACCACCATCTCATATAGTGTGTATGTGTTGTCTGATTTCTTCAGGGTAAACATGCATGTACATGTCGTGTGCTTGACTTCCCTTTGGATTAGAGTAAGCCCTGAGTTAATTAGCATGAAAATGCTGCCTAAGATTTTCTTGTAGTCAATTTGAACTTTTCACTATTTCTCGGTGTGTGGGGGAGAAAGAAAGGGAAAGATGATTAGAGACAAGTTTGTAGGTTAGGAGTGTGAGTGTGGGCTGGGATGTGTAAATCATTTTATATAGATTTACCTTCTGGATGATGCATAGGAGACCGTTGATTTCCTTAATAATTAATAACAATGAATCAATTATTTTTAGTTTTCTATAAACAGGAGCATTAATTGTGCTCTATATTCCATTTTGACTGGGTCTTTGTCCAAAGTGTATACATAGGTGTAGGAATGCCCACCTGCCACCAGATCAGACACTAATTATAAAATATCAGCAGTGATGCACCGAGTTGCATTGCCACCTTACAGGGTTTGATCACAGAAGAGCTTGAGCTACTGTCTGTATGGAGTGTTTCATTTCTCTCTTTGTTTCGCTCTTGGTGTCTTCCAGGTTCTCTGGTTTTGCCTCCAAAATAATTTGTCTGTGTGTCGGCATCCGGGGTATATTGACACACAGGCTCTGGTTCCACCACAAACCTGACAAAGATAAAGCAGTTACTGATAAAATGAGGAAATATAGGCATTAATAAATATCTCATTCCTCTTTAGCAGATGGTTATAGGAAAGCCAAGCAAACATGGGGAGGACATGCAAATTTCACATAGAAATTAGGATCACATAGGATCGAATCCAGGTCCTTCTTGCTATGAGGTGATTGCTCTACCACTGTGCTGCCCTATATAATTATTTTTAATATTCAACCAAATAGACTGTTTGTATCTTGAAATCGTATATAACATGTAAGAGGTCAAATATGTGAATCAGAATAATTATTTTTAATGTTATGTTAATTAGTGTCACAGCGGGTAGATCCGTCACCTCACGGCAAATAAGTAGCCAGGTTTCATTCCTGGGCCTTTCCTAGTGCGGTATGCTTGTCCTTCTGTTCTCCTGTATGATCTCTAGTTTTTACCACGCACTCAAACAAATTGTCCCTGCCTTTTGCCCAGAGAGTATTGAAAAAGTCCAGCGCATACACATCCCATGTGCATACAAAAACTTCTTCTGCTATATTGTTGCTTCTGTTATTCATATCTATTAAATGAGTTTTTTATTGTTCTGTTTAGATGCAGCAGCAAGAACTGGCACAGATGAGACAGCGTGATGCTAACCTCACTGCACTAGCCGCTATAGGACCACGCAAAAAACGCAAACTAGACTCTCCTGGGGCTTCTGGAGCAGAGGTAAGAGCACCTAACCACTTGTATCCACGTCTTTACTGGCTGAAATTGGGAAATTGTCCAAAGAGGTATTAGGGAAAAGTCTTTGAGAAATTGAGGCAATTGTCCGAATTTATGGGCATTATTTTTTATTCAGCATTATAAGATGCATCAGATCAATAGGATAAAATGTATTTTATGTGTAAATTGACTAGAGTACTATTTAATTCTCTGATGTGTGGGGCCACAATAGCCTGATTCAAAATGAACCCCAGGTATTGTAAACTAGGTCTTAAATACCTTTAAAAAGTTTTTAATTATTCTGCTGCTAATACCTCAGCCAGTCAATCTTTTCTTTCATGTGGTGACCTGAGTGACATTAAGTTTACTCAAGTATGGGTAGGTGTCATTTTTTGCCTGTACACGTGATTGAGGTTGTAACTTTAATTCATAATGGTCTTAAATAGCATTTAAAGGTCATTCAAAATAGGGCTTTTCCACTTTATGGTCCAGTATTTGATTTGGTGTGGCTTTTGCACAATTTGCTCCAAGGTAATTGGATTCAGGTAGTTTTGGTCCCATGCGAGGCGAGTAGGGGCTACACCTCCATGTGTTCATCTTGCATGTTGCTGACACATTACTTGAAACAAATACAGACCTCCGTACACTATGGAGAGAAATCACAGAGTAATGTCTGTCATAAATCGGGTGAGTCTTATGCAACGAACGCGCATAATAAACATGAGCGCAATTAACTTAAGCTAGTGCAGAAAAACACAAAATGCAATTTTAAAATGCAGCACACCTCGATTAAGTGTGCACACTCCTCCTATTTCAGCGCTTGCTTACATTTGTTTATATTTTATCCATTCGCTCAATTTTGAAACTTCTGCTCGATTCAAAAGTTATCAAAGGTAATTGCATCAGAAATTCAAGAATGGGTAGAAAATGACCCAGTTCAGATGTTGTAAGTCAGTGATCTCACGCCAGCATACATCCAGCACAAACTATATGTTTAATGGAGCAGCATTAAACATTATTTATTTTCCCCTGTATATCTGCAAAATTGCTGTGGATTATGGTGTTTGCAGATGACATTGTGATCTGTAATGATAGCAGGAACTAGCTAGACAAGAACTTGTAGAAGTGAAGGTATGCTCTGGAAAGGAGAAAAATGAGAGTCAAGTGTATTAAGACAAAACAGAGGTGTGTGAATGGGATGGAGGCAGGTAAAAGAGTAAAGCTACCTGGAGCAGTGTTCACAATGGTTCTGGAGTTTAGATACATGTGATGCAACTTATCATGGAAAGAGGAGTGTGGAATAGAGATGAAGAAGAGAGTACAGGATGGATTGAATGGAGAAAAGTCTTAGGAGGTATGTGTGATGTGTATATCTGACATTATTTGTTTCCAGATCTACTAGTACAATAGACATTTGTGAAAACTTCTTATAAAATTGTACGCCATCATTTCTTGTGGTGCATTGATTGGCTCCACAGATGTGCTCGGTGGGATCGGGATAAGTCGACTGAGCATCCCAATCTCTTGTAAGATGTTGTAACCTCTGGGAGTCAAACCCCATTTACTAACGTTCCTGGATTTTTCCAGCAATGCATGCTCTCCTAACTGAGCCATACAGGCTGCAGTCTCATTTTACAGTTCAATGTTGAGCTCATGGTGTTGGATAGTGCTGTTTCCTCACACCAAGTTTGATCCCTGGGTAGGGCGACCCGTGAAATATCTGTGTGGAGTTTGTATGTTCTCCTCGTGTTTGCATAAGTTTCTTTTGGGCAATCTAGTTTCCTCCCACAATAAAAAGACATGCACGCGGGGTGAATTGGAGATGCTAAATTATCACTGACTTGTGTATAGATATATGACTTGTGTAGATGTCGTCACACTCGTGTTCCTTTCTTTAACATGGCCATTGATGCAGGAAATGACCTCAGTCAATCAATAAATAATAAACAAGCCATTTGATGTAAAGAAAACTGTTCAGTTATGGACCTTACAACATGTCGCCAAGTGGAGCAAGTTGCATTTACACCATCTTGTAGAAAATGGTGTGATTTGTTCTCCTAAGCAAATTACATTAAACATCTACATACATTACTGTTTCTACAGTCAAAAAGCTGATTATGTTCCATTCATATACATTAATCACTCTAATTGAAGAACACCAACAATGATTATGCATACATATTTATTCATTTAGCTACTGTTTTGTTTTACAAATGCAGTTATTGTTCAAGTCTGTGAGCGTTTCAACTACTTGAAACTGTCTGTTAATGAATTGGGTGTAAATGGCAATAAAACACTGGTATATTAGTGTCCTAGATAGCAGAGTGTGTGTGTGTGTGTGTGTGGCTATAAACGTGATCAGTAAATAAAACATGGAAAACCAGTTAAAAATTACTAATCAACAAAGAAATAGAATTATATAAAACTGTTTCTACAGTTCAGGTCTTTTTCTATGTTCCAGTTTAACTCGGACATTCAGAATGACACATGAACATGTATCGGACGCAAAGGCAACCAAGCGATATTTCTCTTCATTTTCGCCTCACCACGGTTCAGTCTTTCACATCCTGCTCAAAAGTGCCTTTGGCAATTCTTTTTTTTTTCTCTCTTTGGCTCTCTGGAGTTAGGTGAATGTGACTTTTCTAAAGGGGTCAGGTCTGGCCTGGAGGCCTGTTGCTCAGGCCGCTCTGAAGGGGCCAGTCAGACATTTCATCTCTGTAGTTATGAGCCTGAGGGTCGATTCAGCCTGGAGAGCCAGCTAGCATGCCAGGTGGCCAGCTGCACTATAAAAGCTCAACTGTTATAATGCAACTTATAAAAAACATCAAATTCTTTGGAAAGGGTGAGTATAGTGTCATTGTGAGAATATGTGGAGGACAATAGGTTTGACGCACAAAATCGCATAGTGAATTCATTAAGTGAAGGTGACTGAACTTCTTTCTATGATCCTGTATCATAATTTAACACTGTTCTACCATGCTACAAATTCTGGGAACAGAATCCCCTTTATTGCATGTGTATTCAAAGGGAGGTTGTATTTTTGCTGTGCCCTTTGTTTAAGCCCCAGGGCCTCTGGGCGTTTTCAATCTGATTGCCAGTCAGAAACAGAGCTGCTATCTCAAAGTTGATGAGCCGTTGAGGCTGAGGGCTGAACCTGAAGCAGAGCCTGGGGATGGATTAGTCATATAACAGGTGATGAGGGCGTTCCTTAGAGGTGAGTTCTAGGCCCAACTTTAATAAAAGCTGCCGAATGGCCGTAGGCCTTCATACCAGACTGAGCCCAAGGCATGACTGCACACAGAGCTGCATATTAACATGTCCTTTAGACTTTAAAGGCTAGAGGGTCTGTGGTATGGAAGGATTGATATAAGATTGGAAAAACCAGACTCTGGGAAGAAAAAATAAGGGTATGATACAAATAAGAAGAAAGGAGGAGTTAGTAAATGTGCTGTCTGGTATATGCTTGGATCACATCCTTTCATCTATAATGACTGTAAAATAATAGATGCTGTTATGTGTCACCTTTTTTCCTTTTTTAATTTTTATTTTAAAGCATTACTTTTTGCCATTAACTGTGATTTAGTCAAAGCAGATGATCAACATAAATGGGGGAAATATAGAGCTGGAGAGACAGCAAAGCTATGAGATAGAAAGGAAAGAGAAACAGAAAGAGATATACACTTGCCCTTCCCTTCAGCAGAATTAACAAGGCATCACATGGAAAACTATCTGAGGCTAGCTATGAAAGGGAGGGAGAGGAGAGAGGAGCCATTAAAAGCAGCCTGAAGGGATGGACTGCACCCAATATCACTAAAGCAAGTTCTCTCAGCCACCGAAGCAAGGGCTCGCTTACAGGCAAAAAAGCACGCAGAGTTCTATAGCCACAATTAAAACCTCCCCTTCTGCCAGATGAGCCTGGGGCAAGGGAGACGGCAGTGGGGGAAGGGACAGCCACAGAATACCAAAGGCACACTGAAACATGGAGCCAATAATGAGCTCTACAAAAGTGGCCCTTTTTCACATGGGAGCGCAGTTTAAACATTACCAGTCACAGCTTTTAGAAGTCTATGCATATGTTCTCTTAAGTTGAATGCTTGTCGAATGCGTGCAAGCTTTGTCTGCCCACTTCCACTCATAGATTCCCATGATTGGCTGATGTTGCTTTAATGGGCAGGGATGATGGAGTATACCATTTCTCTCACCGGTAGTCAGTTTTATTCCCAGGTTGCTCATTGTATATGGTCATCTCACTATCATCTGATTTATATTAATATTATTTATACTGTGTAATTATCTGTCAAACTTCAGAATTATTTTTATATTTGCTTTAATTAACATTATCACTTATTTGATAAACTGCTCATTTGTATAAATGCACTTCGCTGCAGCAGAGAAGTTGCTGATCTACACACCGTTTCCATGTATAAATATATTGATCTGTCATTTACTGATTCTTTATCTAGACAGTTGATTAATGCAAACGTAATGTCTCTAATACTTTAAACAATATTTTTTATAAAACATATCAAGCTGTGGCACATCCTCTACGTAAGCATTCAGAAAAACATGACTTGCCCTATGGAGGCGTACAGTGGTGGCATCTGCTTGTTGTTAGCATGTAAACAGGCACATGATTTCAGTTCATTAGTCTGGTCAGCAAAGAGGAAGAAAATGGGGGGAAAAATGGCGATAGATGCCCCGAATATTATTATTATACTGTATTACGTTATTTTATTGCACATTCAGCGGTCTAAAGGTTCTTTGTTTTGTCTGTTAGAAATCCCTCAAAACCTTTAGAGCAAGGGTAGGTATCCTGGTCCTGAAGTGCTGAAGTCTTGCAGAGTTTGCAGATTTCTCTCTTCTAACAAACATATTAAAGCTGGCAATTAACAGCCGAGTTGAATCAGGTGTGCTTGAGCACAAAAACATCAAACTCTGCAGAACGTCGGCACTCCAGGACCAGGATTGCCTACCTCTGCTTTGGAGAATCTTTTCCTATAAGAGTGTGTATATTAATTGCATTTATTTAAGATACAAGGGAATAAAACTTTTAAAGGTTCTAAGGTCCAGATTCCATGCAAATGATTGCACATATCTTAAGGTATATATAATGTTTTTGTTTATATCGCTTCATCTTAATGCAAGTTACATCAGAATATTTGCGGGCCTCTTTTGAGTAAATCTACCTCTATTACTAAAACCCATTTTAAGGTCTTGTCACATTAAGGAATGTCAACTGAGATTTTTTTTCTCGGATATACGGTGATATATTGTACCCCTAACATGCAAACGATTTCCACATTTTTTTTGCAATTGTATTAAGAGTATTACAATATATTCGACAGCACTTATGACACATGGATGCTACTAAGGTTTACCTGGTCATTATAGATCTGCTGAAAGTTTTACTTCCATACCCCAATAAAATATGTTCTAAAGTTGTAAATAGTTTCTCTCTTGATGTTGTGCCTCAGGTCTCACCTACATCAATGAAAAACACCATTCAATTTTCAGTTCATCTGAAGGAAATTAATTGCTGCCATTGTTGTTGGCCAATTGAGGAAAAAATATGAGCAATAATGGGTTATTTTTGTCTGGATAAAAACTGGATTATTTAAACAGAAACTGACACTCGGAAACCTTTTGTCAGTCAGATAGCCGAGACTGGTTTAAACGAGTTTAAAACAATACTGCCCCATTCTATAGCTCCTCATATTCTGCAAGGTTTAATCACACTCTTATATTCCTCCTTTTTTGAGTGTGTTTGATCCTTTGGGAATTGCTCTAGTTGGAGTAATAATTCGCTACAGACCTTGTGTACATGTAGTCTAATCCATTAGTGTTGAGAGGTTATTGGCTTCCTTTCTGCTGCTGAAATAGGAGCCCATTAAGAGAGGTAATGTGTGCCTGCAGCATGGCCAGCAGCCCAGGCAAGCAATGGAGGGTGTATTTCACACAGCACAGCACACACTCTGCTAAAGTCGACCGAGGGTGTCGAAAAACTACAGATCGCTTTCATTTGCTCCCTCGTCCTTTTGTTCGCCTGCTTTTTCTTCTCGCTGATCTAACTTTTAGTTCTTCTCTTTCTGTCATTATGTCTTCATCACTTTCACGCACACTCTTTTCTTGTCTCTCTCTCTCTTGCTCTTTAGCTTTCTCTCTGGCACAGGCTTGGGCACAGTCTCATATTGATCTGTGAAAAGCCTGGCGGGTGATTATAAAATATTAAATCCAAGTCGCACACTAGCTTTTCGCTCTCTTCCTTTCAGTCTCACACTTTCAAACTCTCTTCCTCTCCATCTTTTTCTGTTTCTTCGTTTCTTGCTCCTTACGTTTTTACTCATAGGGCTCATCAAATTCTCTGTTTTAACAGTGAGTAACTCGCACGTACTTCATGAAGAGAATAAACTTCACATTTCTTGAAGTCACTTGTGGTCTCTGAGAGCTTTTCAGACCGATTAGGAAGACTCCCCTATTATATAGAATCACAAATCAGATACATTTGTGTCGTGAGAAAGATACAACGTACTTTTATTTCATTGCAATTAGAATTAACTCTAGATATGTCATGCTTTTTTCTACTTAACTTCAGGTTATTTGCGAATAAGTATCCATTCCTGCATTTTAGGCTTGCAACACATTCCAATAAAAAATGGGAGCAAGAACATTTTTGTTGTAGTAATGAGATGAAAAAGGTGATGTCAGCAATCATGATTGGTTTAAAAGCCGTATCCACAAAATATTGAAATAGAAAATTTTTGTTTGTCTTCAGATGCATTAGAAAATTAATAAAATCTTTAAAAAAATAATGTGTCTCAAAGAAAGACTGGGATGGATTTGGATGTTCCAGTCCTAATTTTTTTTAGTTGCTTGAGTAGAACCTCAGTGTACATTTCTGCATTAATTTTGCTATAACAGAAGTGTAAATGACCTTTTGACGTGGGTACTGACATCTGTTGCCACAATTTGTATTTTTTTTTAAATATCAGTAGTATTTTGTTTTTCTACACAATCGTAGGCTGAAAGTCCTCGATTTGATTTCCCAGAACTGTGAAGTCAGTATACTTCTGAAGTGCTCATTGGCAAGACACCTAACCCCCGGTTGCTCTCTGGACGACCAAAGCATCTCGCCATGATCATGTGTGCTCACTTTCTAAAGCATGTGTATATATACCTCTGTTGGTATTTCACTGTTGGTTAAATGCGTCTGACCATTTCTACTGTGCAAGCATAGTGGCAAATAGATCACTTTCACTTCATTTATTACTAGACCTAAATTGCCCCTGTCCCATCTTTTTTTTTTTTTGTTTTTGGAAATGGTTACAAGCTTGAACTGCAGGTTTACTAACAAATGAGCATGAAGTTGAAAGAGACATCAGATGAAATGTAAGAGAAGCATTGCATTTTTCATACTCTGCAAACCATTCCTGATTTGGGGGTTGTTCATTAAATGAGTTTCGGTTCATACATTTCATTTGTGAAGTGTTTAGTGATTCTCATAAAACATAGACGCGTGTCTGTACACAGTTGTGAGTAATTTCTGTTTTTTTTTTTTTCTTAACATGATCGAACGAAATGGCACTGAAATGGTGCACATGCATTTCTGATGATTTCCGATTCGTAGACGATAGTGCTGCTACAACGATTCTTTTTACATAGACATAGACATCTAAAGTGAAATCTCACTGGCACCACTAGTAGTGGGCAGTCGAAAGGCATTGTGGGTGACATATAAACCATTCATCACAGACCTAACATTTCAAAAAGAAACTTTGACACCATTGAAGTTCGGAGAGGATTGTCCTTATCTTGTTGTTTCGAGCCAGAGGCTTTGAGGCTTTAATGCAGAATCTAGTTAACATGTTGTTAGGAAGATTAGTAAAGTAGTAGAGCCACTAGACTATAATGACTTCTTTTGGGTCTTTTGTGTTGTTTGGTGAAGCCTCATCGAGGTGTCGCCACCATGGGCAGTAGTGTAAATGATTCTATCTGATATTACCCTCCCCTCTGTCCTTTGTGTTTGCATGTGTGTGTTTGTGTGTGTGTGTGTGTGAGAGAGAGAAAGAGAGAGAGACTCTGCCAGGGGGCATTTGGCTACATTTCAGCCTTTCTGACTAATATTAACGGCTTCTTGTGCTTCTTCATTGAAATGGAGACATGATTAGTGCTCATAGTTTTACTAAAGGCCATCATGAAGCTCTGTTACATGAAGCATAAATGATACTTTGCTCGTTTTTTTCTTGAATCCTGCATGTTTTTGTATTTCCTCTCACAATTGATTTAGAATTTATTCTACACTTTCTAAAATACAAACTTCTTAGTGGATGCTTTTGTGTTCCACTGTTTCTGGCTTCCCTTTTGTGTTTGCTCAGTGTGGCCCTGGAGCTGAGTGCAGAGCCTGCAGTCATGTACTCCACACACATTTTACTGAACACAGTAGAAAAGCTGTTTGAGTTGCAGATGGAGCTAGTGTGTGTTCGCCTTGAGGCCCAGCCTCCAGCATGCTAGCTTTTTGTGAGAAAAGCCAGAGAAAAAGAAGGGCGATAGAGATCAGCAAGGTTCTTCCAAAAGACTCTGACTCTTTACAGACTTAAACAGAAAAGCTATAATCACACCATTATATAGAACAATCTCTTTTATGTTCAGGCAGTGATTGCTGCGCTATAAAAACACACTTTTCAGAAGTGTGTTATTTCTGATTAATCTTCCTCCTCTTTTTTTTGTAAGTCTTAGGGAGATGCTCGACTCCCACAGCCGAATGCTGCATGAATCACCCTGCATGTTTTATCCTCTCACTCTTACCTTCTCTGACCTCTGGGTTTGATAAACAGTCGGCTGTGATGATCGCTCCAGCAGCTCTGGCCTGAGGATTTATTAGCACTGTGTAGCTTGCATAAGGGAAAAAAAGTGTGTGATTAGCAACAATACTCTCTGTTCTTGTGTTTTAGTCTATAGGCATTTTTTCTCTTTTATTTTTTGGATCTGTCTATATTGAAGGCCATGGTCATTATTAAAAGTGATCCATATCTTCTTTAAACACAGCAATTCCCCAAATATGATGAACGCATTGATGCTCAGTGTCATTTTTGCCATATGATAACTGGTGGTGCAGTGGATAGTGCTGTTGCCTCAGAGCAATGGACATTGATGCAGAAGATGACTTTTATCATCAGTTGGATCACTTTTGGCTTTTTTGACCAATATAAAGATTTGCACTTGGATACACTGTCTGTGATATTGTCCACATCCTCCATTTAAATGTTAAATTGTATTTTTTGCATCCAGACCACAGTCTGAACTCTGTCCGTCATTGAGCTAGAGGCTTTACTTTCATTCTCACTTTTAAAGCACAACCTCTCGCCTCTGAATGCAAGCCAGGGAACTACAGCTTTGTCAATACTGCACTAATTAGAGAATCCTCCAGCCTTAAGCAAGATGTTTTAATTAGTACTTATGTCAACTAGTTTACCGATTTGTATCCATGGTTGGACTTGCAAACCAAATTGTGAGCCAGAACTGTGCATCAAGCAAATGTTTGTGTTTGTTGCTACCAATGTCCACCATTTTTTTACATTTACCTATTCCATTTATTCTTAAAGCAGACTAGGTTTATGTTCTGGTTAACATGTCATATGGGTCAGGAAGGACTGGTCTTAAATCAGTGTCCACTGGTGCCAGGCTGTGTTCAATGAGGAACACCAGTAAACACCCTGATTCTCCTTAGTCAATTCATCTTGGCCATTTCAGGCCACCCACCCAATACACCCACCCAAGTAATTAAGGTTCTAAGGCTTTTTTTGGTCCTGGAAAAACATTTCTTGGCAATTTATAAATAAGCAATATGGCTAAAAATTAGTTTCTACCTGATAGTTTGAATTTTCTTTGTGTGCTGTATGTGTGTAGGTCTGAATCAGAAATACTTTATTTATTCCAAGAGGGAAATTACAGTCATCCTTACAGTAGAAATCTGTGACCTAAACTCGACTTGAGTAGGATAATTAGTCACATACCCATTACTGCACAGTAATCTCTTTTCTTTGCAAACTATAGCTTGATCATTTGTGGACAGAATGCAGGGACAGCAATATAGCAGGGAATCCAATGAGCTCTGCTCAAGAACCTAACAGTGGCAGAAATGCTAAGGCTTCAAACCATGATAAGTTGACTGATAAGTTGACTGAGTAGACTGGAGATTTACCCACTGAGCCATAACTGTCCCAGTTTTTTTTTTTTTTTTTCATCCTTCAGCTTTTTCCCTGTCACCAGGGGTCGCCACAGCGAGTTCCTCGCATTAGAATCTGGCACGTTTTACGCTGGATGCCCTTCCTG
>JAOUQT010000033.1:9680485-9691591 GCA_025769995.1 Xyliphius kryptos
GAAACCAAGATTACGGAGCGAGTCAGTTGGAGAGATTGTGGAGCCGTCAGTTTGGAGGTTCAGGTCATGATGAATTGAGGGTCCTGACCGCAGCCCCACCGGCGTGCCGAGCGGGAAGGACGTGTTAATATGAGGCCGTGCTGCCGGCTCGGGTCTGGTATGCGAGCCCATGGCCGGCTTTTATTAAAGTTGGGCCCACAACACACCTCTGAGGAACGCCCGAGGTTCAGAACTCTTCTGGGATTATTAGTAACTCTTTGCCAAATTTAGTTTAAGATGACAGGCCTTCAGCCAAACAGATATGTCCGTGAGGCAGGCGGATATACGATTTGAGATTGATGGGTCATCGGGGGGGAAAAGCCACAAGAAGCCGAGTGTCATCAGCATAGCAACGTTAAGAGAAACCATGTGCCTTAATGACTGCGACCAGCGATGTATAATAAGAGGATGAGGGGTCCGAGTACTGAGCCCTGTGGGACTCCAGTCACTACTTGGTAAGGTGTTCAAAACACCATTCAGGGAAGCCTAGATTGAAAAGAGTGAACTGGAGAACCTGATGATTTACCGTATGGAAAGCAGCGGATAGATCCAGCAGGAGGGCTGAACACTAGAGGGCTGTCGCTTCATTCACAAAACACTTTGACTTGTTACACATTATGTACAGCGGTTCATGTTTTTGGAGTGTGGAAGGAAACCGGAAAAAAAACGACTTAGACACGGGGAGAACATGCAATCTTTTCCAAAATTAGGAGTCGAACAAATAAGATTACACGGTGATATTTCAATATTGACAGGTACAGTTGTATTGACAGGTACAGTCACATAAGCACTGTGTCTTTACTGGTTCCTGTACTACTGCACCCCTAGTGGTCATCCTTAATAGCAGTTATACACTTTATTATTTACACAGTATATTATTAGGATACCTGCACATTCCACCAATTGAAACATCCCATTCGGTTTCTCCAAACAGGTTTACTAAGATTTTGTCGTCGGTCTTCTTGTCCGTTTGTCCAGGAGGGCGTTTGTGAGGTCATACAGTGATGCTGGATGAAAAGACCTGGCTTATAAATTCTGTTTATATCAGTTGTGTTTAATGGGTCTGAGGTCAGTATGAGACATTCACCTGACCATCACTTAATAGGCCTGTGCACTGAAGTGTAGTCATGCTGGGCCTTCCCTAAACTGTTCCTACAAAGATGAAGGCATACGGTCGTCCAAAATGCATGACTGTGGGAATGGGACTGAATAGAAAACCTGAAGGGGCGTGTCCTAATCATCCTGCCCTTTCACCCAGAGCAGCCTATGTAATTAGATCTGTTCTATAAATTAATTGGGACCATAAATAAAACCGTAAACCTCAATCGAAATGTTATTCGTGGTAATTTGTGACCGACTTTCCAAATTTAAATATTTATCCAAATAGTCATCCAAACCTCTAATGTCGAGTGATTTACCAGACCGCCGTTCACAACACGGTTCAGGTTGGGTGGGTATTCTGACAAAGGTGGTATTTTTCTGCCCCTTTGTTCAGCCCTCGGGCCCCCGGGGCGGTTTCTGTCTGATTGCCAGTCGGGAGCGACGCGGCTGTCTCAGACTTGATGAGCTGTTGGAGCTGCGGGCTCGGCCTCGAGCGGAGCCTTCAGCCGGATTAGTCATCGAGCAGGTGACGAGGGCGTTCCTCAGAGGTGTGTTGTGGGCCCGACTTTAATAAAAGCCGCCGAATGGCCATGGGCCCGCATACCAGACCCGAGCCGGCGGCACGGCCTCATATTAACACGTCCTTCCCGCTCGGTACGCCGGCGGGGCTGCGGTCGGGACGGGCGCAGAGGTGCTTTCTGCGAAAAGAATAGGGCGACAAAAGGACGAGGGGGGAAATAGAACGAGGGGCGAATGTTGCTGAATGTCTGCTGCATTAGTGCCTCGCGCGCTTTAATGGCCGTGGCGTAATAGTCTGCGCGAAATGCCGGCTTGAGATCTTGCGAGGGTTCCATCTCGGCATTTTGTCATTAACTCGATCACCGCTGATTACAGACGGCGGCATGGAAAGGGAATATCCAGGCATAATAAAGACGTGTGCGAGAGAACGTTAGAGAGAGAGAGAGAGACACTTGCCCTTCCCTGCAGCAGAATTAACAAGGCATCACATGGAAAACTATCTGAGGCTGCTGCCTATGAACAGGGAGGGGGGAGAGGAGCCATTAAAAGCAGCCTGGAGCCATGGACTGCACCCAATATCACTAAAGCAAGCTCTCTCAGCCACTGAAGCAAGGGCTCGCTCACAGGCAAAAAAGCACACGGAGTTCTATAGCCACAATTAAAACCTCCCCTTCTGCCAGATCTGCCCGGGGCAAGGGAGCCGGCAGTGGGGGGAAGGGACAGGCACGGAATACCACGGGCTCAGTGAAACACAGAGCCTGTAATGAGCTCCACCAAAACAGGCGTTCGTTCCTTATACAGGAGTTTCAGTGTAACTAGTTTTGGCTTTATGGTTTAGTTTCTTTCTTTATGGTGCTGCCGCTCTCACCTGCTGCTCGGTTGGATATCAAGAACGAAAGGACGCCATTCTATTATCCCCGAACACACTGCATCCTTAAGATCTCTATACACGCAGTGGTTAGGGTGCTGGATTATCAATCAGAAGGTTGGGGGTTCGAATCCCAGGTCCACTGAAGTTACCAATATGGGTCCATGAGCAAGACCCTTAACCCTTATTGCTCCAGGTTTCTGTTTTAACCATGTGTTCAGCCCCCAAACAAGTTGGGATACTTGTAAGTCGCTTTGGATAAAAGCGTCTGCTAAATAACGTAACGTAGTATGATTCAAATAGGACGGTTGATTATAGGCTCCCTCTGAAGTTTTCCACGTGGTGCACAATAGCGCCAACTCACAGTTTGGATGTAGAGATGTTTTGCCGGTTTATCCAGAAGTCCAATCGCTGTTGGATGACGGAACCTGGCTCAGAATCTCAGTTCTGGTTCATACCGTCTCAGATTCTGCTTGGAATGAAACATAAAGGTTTCCTCAGGAATTTGGGGTTGAGGTTGTGGTGGACCTGGTTTGTTTATTAATATAGAGCTTTTTTTATAATAGTACAGTCGTCTAATCTGATTAAAAACAAGCCGAGGTGACTGGTAGCGTGGTGGCTCAGTGGTTAGGGTGATGGATTATAAATCAGAAGGTTGGGTGTTTAAATCCCAGGTCCACTGAATTTACCAATGTGGGTCCATGACCAAGACCCTTAACCCTAAGGTTCGGACCCCAACCAAGTTGGGATACCTGTAAGTCGCTTTGGATAAAAGCGTCTGCTAAATAACATAATGTAATGACTGTATCAGGAAAAAAACCTTGTGAGCACCACGACTCAACCTCCCTGAGCACCACGGTCCGTGCAGGATACCAATGTACAAATCATGTAGGGTTCCGTTGCATTCTGTTTTTATTTAAATGCAGTGTTTTATTTCCTGTGACGATACCGTATATCCAGAAGTTCACCTCCGCACAACTGTCAAAATGTGTTGTAATGGTGTAGCTGCACTCTCCCTCCATCTAATGATGCCCCTCAGCTCTCGCCTACATCAGTGAAAAAAGCAATGCGCTTCAGCAACCGAAAAAAAAAAAGAACCCGAAAGAAAGTCAGGCCTTCAGCACTTGTCGGTTGGCCATCTCCAAAAAAATTAATGGCCTCCCTCGTTAATGTCGTCTAATTAGGAAAAGTTTGTGCAAGGTCAGCGGGGCGAGGCCCGTTTTTTTAAGTCCCACCTGCCGAAAACTAAAAGCAGCCGACTTTCCCTCCCAACACAATTCACATCTTCAAAGTAATTATTTCCAATTAGTCAGAGCGAGAGCCGGAGCGCCTTCCAAAAAACACACACCACACAACACAACACAACACAACACAACGCTCTCATACAGATGCTTGTCTCATTATCCGGCGCGGTTTTAATTTCTGCCGTGAGATCCGTCGGGAAGCCGTATAGCCCGAGTAATATTTGCTCCAGACCTTGTGTACATGTCGTCTAATCCATTAGTGTTGAGAGGTTATTGGCTTCCTTTCCGCAGCTGAAATAGAAGCCCATTAGAAGGAGGTAATGTGTGCCTGCAGCGTGGCCGGGGGCCCAGGAGCCAATGGAGGGTGTATTTCACACAGCGCCACTCGATTTAAGTAGACCGAGGGTGTCGAAACTACAGATCGCTTTCATTCAGCCCTCTTCCTTTTGTTCTCTGGTGCGTTCTCTCGCCGTTCTACTCTCTTTGCTCGTTCTGTCATTATTCTGTCTTTATCACTTTCTTTCTGCCCCCACACTTTTTTTTTTATTTTTTTGCTCTTTTGCTTACTCTCTGGCACAGGCTCGGGCACAGGCTCGCATTGATCTGTGAAATGCCCCCCGGGGGATTATAAAATATTAAATCCAAGTCGCACCACAGCTTCAATCTCTTCTCCTCGATCTCACACCGCCGACCTCCTTTCTCTTTATCTGTCTTGACTTTTGCTCGCTTCGCTTTAAGTTTCTTCAAGATCCTTGTGGGAGCCAGTGATGAGGAACGATACATGCATCCATCGGCGGCCTGGGATTTTTACGCCCAAATTCGGGCCCTTCCACGGTCCCATACGGACCTCGGTGGGGTCACTGGGAAGGTTGGTCAATTTTTGAGGTTTTTGAGGATTTGATGAGAAGTCGCTTTCAACGTAAAAGCAGTGCAGATGTATTGTGTGTAATTCTGTATGGGGCAGAGGGGAGCAGCTCGGTGGTTTAGGGTGTTCAATTATCAAAAATAAAAACAATGGGGGAGAAAAAACAACCCCCAGGGTCCATCAAGACCAATGTAGGCCCTTAAAGAAATTTTAAAACCCTCATTGGTGTGTACTCTGAGCCTAAAAAACATCATGTTAGGATATTTTGAATAATCATGCATGTGTTTGACCTATAGGGGGGCGTCCTGAGCACCACCATCATTACTCCAGGGGTCTTGCATCATAGCCAAATCTGTACTTGTACACACCGAACTCTGGTGTTTCAGTTTGTTCCACTTTCGCGTTGGAGAACGTCCTGCACAGTGGCATGGGTTTGGCTTCTAGGAAAACAGTTTGGGGAAGGCCCTCCAGCATGACAAAGCAAACTACATAAAGGGTGAGGGTGAGTTTAATGGGAAAGAACAATTTGGGAAAGGTCTGTGATTGTGGTTTGGGGCACAAAGCAAGGGTCCATGTTTGGGGAGGAACCTGTGACCCACACAGAACCCTAACCTCAGTCCCCTCGGGGGGGCTGGCAGGGTGTTTTGAGGGTTTTACAAATTTAAAGATGAAAACACTGGAACATTGGAAGCTGTTGGGTACCAAAACTAAAACAACCTGTTCATGCAGTGTGTTTGTAAAAAATAAATCATCATTATTAGAATAACTTACAAGTATTACTTTCTCGCTCACCCCAGTTCTACTCACTTGTATTTGGGAGGGGGTAGGTGGATGTGTAAGTGGGTTTTCATTCGAACCCTGGAGCGTATTCTCAGAATGTTTGTTGCTGGTTGAATGAGGAGAATTCTGGGTTCGGTTATGAGCGGCGTTTCGAGGATGAGCTCGGTGTTCGGTGCTGGACTGCATTTCGTGGACCGTTTGGTGAACGATCCATCTGAATAAACCTCGCCGCGCTCGTGATGTGACTCAGTTCTCATGTTCACGCCTCGGGAACCCAGTTTTGATCTTTTATTTTTTTTAATTCTCCACTTTGTGAATTGTCGTATTTCAGTAGGATCCAGTTTTAGAACCGGGTTTTCTGGCTGGACAAATTAATTGAACATTCTCTTTTAGAAGCCAGAATCTGAGAGGATGCTTTTGTGCTGCACCATCTTTGTCTTTCTTTGTGTTTGTACAGTGTGGCCCCGAAGCTGAGTGCATAGCCTACAGCGGTGTGTACACACACGCACGCACACATTACACGCAAACAGTCTATTTCAGTGGAAAGCAGTTTGGAGTCGAAGGCAGATGGAGCCAGAGTGTATGTTCGCCTCCAGGCTCAGCCTCTGGCCGCTCAGCCTTTTGTGCCGAGAAAGAAGACAAACGTGGCGTCGACTAAAAGGCTTCGTCTATTTACAGCTTTTGTAATCACACAGCCGTTCTAGAGGAGGAGTAGCTTTCATGTCGGAGCGGAGGCCGTCTCATTGTTGCCGCGTTCTCAGTTCGGTTCCGCGCCTTTTCCGAGGGTAAACTCTGGAGGTGATGCTCTGCTCCACTCCCACAGTGCTGCATGAATCATCCCGCATCTCTTCTCCCGTTTTACTCTCTGACCTCTACAGCCGTTCTGCCCGGGGGATCCATTAGAACCATCGAGCTATTGAGCCTACATGAGAACGCATGTGATTAACCATGATACCCTCTACGCGGTGGTTTATTTTAGCGTGCCAAAATAGCTGGAACGCCCCTCCAAACATTACATTATGTCATTTGGCAACCGTTTTAATCTAAAACCACCTACAAGAACGTCTTGATTCACATCCGGTACGTTCTCCGTGGAGCATGTCCTCCATGTGTCGGTGTGGGCTTCCTTTGAGGATTCTGGTTTTTCTTTTTGAATTTTATACCTGCTCTTGGGTAACTTGCTCTGGAGGGCCTTCCCTAAACTGTTTCCACAAAGTTAAACGTGTGCAACCATCCAGAAGTGCTTGATGTTCCACGTCTGTGGTAGTGGAACTGAATAAAACGGGCCAGTTGAGAGATTTAAGGGGTGTGTCCCAATTATGTCTCACACTCGATATTTGGCCTCTTTTGGTTCCACTTACTGGCAGTGTTATCAGTTCCTCAAACCTTAAAGATGAACTTTGTAGTTCTACAATTACAAATTGTAGTCCAACTGTTCGGGAAATAAAATACGTACTGTGTATGGTGTCCTCCAAGGGTCAGGACCCCAATCGTACCCCCACGGAGCAGGTATTATTTGGTTGGTGCATTATTTTCATTCAACATTCTGGTTGTTTGTGGGGGGATTGGGGTTCTTTACCTCTGTATTTCTAAGTTTTGATCCTAGTACCCCACCTTAATCCAATGTCATGAAACTTGTGTTAAATTGCTGGCGCTGCAGTCGCTCCCCTTCTCCCCTGATTCAACACCGCAGCCTCTCGGCTCTGACTCTAGGCCGTAGAACCTCGACTTCGTCAATACCATCTTAATTAGAAAATCCACCTGCCTTAAGCGGGACAGTTTAATTAGTCCTTGTGTCAACTCGTTTACAGATTGGACTTGCGGAATGAAGAATGAGCTTGTGTTGGGTTTCAGCAAATGGCCGCGTCTGTATTCACTTGTCCACACGGGGTCAGGGTTGTGATCTCTAATGTGTGTTCTAACTTTAGAACATTCTTCATTGAAGCATTGCCCCCAGATTAATTACCATCCATCCATTATCTTCCGCTTATCCGGAGTTCGGGTCGTGGGGAAGGTAACCTAAGATAAGAGGTCCAGACGTACCTCTCCCCAACCACTTCCACCATCTCAACCAGGTGGATTCCCAGGCATTCCCAGAGATGTAGTCTTTCCAGCGTGGCCTGGGTCTTCCCCAAGGTCTCCTCCCAGTTGTACTTGCCTGAAACACCTCCTGGTTGATGTGTCAGGAGGCAGCCTTACTAGATGCCCAAACCACCTTAACTGGGTCCATTCAGGGCACAGAATTAGCGGCTCCTGGATGACCGAACTTCTTACCCTATCTCTAAGGGAGAACCTAGACACCCTGCAAAGAAACCTCATTTTGGCCACTTATACTCGCGATCTCGTTCTTTCGGTCATTACCCAAAGCTGACCATAGGTGAGGGTAGGAACGTAGACCGACTGGTAAATTGAGAGCTTTGCCTTATGGCTTAATTCTTTCTTCACCACAACAGACCGATATGGATTTCACTCCATTCTACCATCACTTGGGAACAAGACCCCAAGATACTTCTCCTATTGAGGCAAGAACACGTCCCTGACCCAGACAGGACACTCCACCCTTTTCCGACTGAGAATCATGGCCTCAGATTTGGAGGTGCTGATTCTCATCCTTGCCGCTTAACTCTTGGCTACAAACTGATCCATCAAGAGCTGAAGTTCACGGCTTGATGACGCTGCGAACAAGACCACATAATCTTTAAACAGCAGTGATGTGATCATGAGGTCACCAAACCGGACACCCACCATCCCCTGGCTGCGCCTAAAAATTCGCAGATCGGTGATAAAGGGCAGCCCTTAGTCCAACTCACAGGAAGTCTGACTTACTGCCGGCCATGCAAACCAAACTCCTACTCCACTTGGGGATTGAATGGCCCATAGTAAGGAACCATGTACCAGATTAATTACCTTAGCCATTAATTATTTAATATGATGGGTGTAGTGCGTTACTCCGTGCACGCTCATACATGCCCTTCAGGTTGTCTGTCATTCTATGATGCGTTTAGTATAAATACCAAACCTAAGTTCACTTCAGAGAAATGGAACAACCTCAAAACCCAGTAAGCAATGCGTCTGTGTCCAGGTTCTTTATCCACACAGTCCCCACCACCTTAATCCAGAACCAATTCTGTCGTCTAAAACGTTCCAAACTAACTATTTTCCTTAAAGCTGTCACCTGTATCTCTCACCATGAGCTTTATATTTAATGTGGCAAAATAAGAGCGGGAGGAAAAACATTGGGGTTTTCAGTTACTGCCCGAGGTGTAGAAGTGCTCACATCGGTAATGTATTCATCCATATCTTTACACATTTATGCGAGTTTAACAAGCCTGTTCTGAAGCACAGAGCGAGGATCGTGGCAAAACCCCTGTGGCATGTTCTCCCACACATGTTAACTATGAAACGCCATCTTCCAAACCCTTCAGTATTCAAAACAGTGTCTGGTGTTAACTTAACACTCCACGTTGTCCTTGGTTTGCTGCAGCGTTCATGGAAACAGACTGACGGTTAAATTCGAACTCCAATTTGGTGATTATGTTTGATCTTAAACCGCTGTTTAACTGGAAGATAGATTACTAACTTACTGAAATGACTGTCGGAGCCACAAATAGATCTATGTGTACAGAGTCAAGAGTTGGTTGCTAGGTGGTTGCTAAGGCTTCAGATTTAGTTGATGTAATGTCAGTAGTCTGAGGCATTTGCAGATGGTTGTTAAGTTTTCAGTGGGTGACTGCTGAGGTGTTGTAGGTGGTTGTTAGGGTGTTAGTAGGTGGCTGCCGTGGAGTGGCAGGTTTTTGTTAGAGTTTGAGTAGATGACTTTGTTAGGATGTTGGTAGATGGTCTGTGAGGCGTTGCAGATGGTTGTTGGTATATGACTTCTGAGGCGTTGCAGATGGTTGTTGAGGTGTTGGGTATGCTTCTTCTGAGGCATTGCAGATGGTTGTTAGGATGTTGGTAGATGGTCTGTGAGGCGTTGCATGTGGTTGTTAGGGTGTTGGTATATGACTTCTGAGGCATTGCAGGTGGTTGTTAGGGCTGTAGATGGTTGTGAGGGTGTTAGTATATAACTTATGAGGCATTGATTGCAGATGGTTATTAGGTTGTTAGTATATGACTTCTGAGCCGTTGCACGTGGTTGTTGGGTTGTTAGTATATGACTTCTGAGGCGTTGCAGGTGGTTGTTGGGTTGTTAGTACATGACTTCTGAGGCATTTCAGATGGTTGTTAGGGTGTTGGTATGCTTCCGCTGAGGTGTTGTAGGTGGTCGTCATGACATTGAGATTTTTTTTGTTGTCGTTTCGTCATCTGTAATCGGTGCTTGGCATTAGACAATAATGTTGTTACAATAGTAAGACAGTAAGTTCTATTTGTTCTTCCTGTAAATGCCTGTGGTGTCTTCTCATAATTGCTTGTTCATAATGGTTCCACTTGCTGTTTGTTTGCCTGGAGTTGCTCATCTGAATGTTCGCTTTTGTCTAGTTGAAGTTTTAGTGATGAAATTTCCCTGCTGCTTTGTTTAGTGCGATTTTTGGTGAGGAGCGTTTCGTCATCTCTGTGGATGAAGTTTGACATCCTTTCTAAACTAACAGCATGTTGATGATGATGATGATGGTGAAACCAGAACAACAGTCAGTCCCACCCACTTTACCTTCATCTCTTCATACAAACGAGCCCCGCCCGTTTTCCGATAATAGCTTTCCCAGCACACGTTCTCCACCTGAGACCTCGCACCGACATGTCTGAATCAACATCAGAGACGAGGAATCGCGTCAGGAGCCAGTCGATGAAAATCTGGGAGCGTTGGCGTGTGTATTCCCCGCCTCGCGCATGGCTCCGGGGTGTTCCTGTAGGGTGTGGTGTGTGCCCGCAGGCTGTCTGGCAATTCTCCTGTCTGCTCTGTTTCTTATTCATACCCCTTCTCTGTCATTACTCCCACTCATGAGCCCCAGAGCTTCATAGCTACCATTTGATGTCATGCGGCAGATTCTGCAAAAAGTCTCAGACTGATGATGAAGCTGATTAGAACAGCCATTTTGGTTCTTCTGGTGCAGAACCATAAACACGGTGCCGTGGTTATTGATCTATCAACATGGCTGCTTTGGTGGATGTGGAATTTGAGCATAGTGGGCATGGTGGCCTAGTGTTTAGGTTGTGAAGAAGTATGAGGGTTCAGATCTGATGTGTTCTTAGTCGTTTATCTGTTCTCTCCTCCCTTCCAGGCACCCGGAGGCTCTGCGGGTTCTGCGGGCACCTCCTCGTCCCCCTCGTCTCGGCAGGTGAGGCAGCGGATCACGCGGGTTAACCTCAGGGACTTGATCTTCTGCCTGGAGCAGGAACGATCGACGGCGCGCTCCATGCTGCTCTACAAGGCTCTGCTGAAGTGAACGCTCGCCCAGGCTGGGACCGCACCACTCTCTCTCCTCCTCCCTGCAGGGTGCGCACGGCCTTGCCCCCCCCCCCCCCCCCCCCCCCCGGACGCCCAGCGTGGTTCCTGCCGCTCTGCTTCCTCCAGGCTTCATGCATCTTTCTGTGCCTTCAGGCAAAGCTGGGATGTAACGACTGATCCAGGCCTTTGCTCCAAGAGGAATGTATGAGGTCCTCACGCCCAGAACACACCCCTCTATAATCAGGAAGTGAATGAAAGCCATGACAGGTGAGATGGGTAAAGAGCAGCTACCTGCCCTGCAGGG
>JAOUQT010000033.1:9724037-9738235 GCA_025769995.1 Xyliphius kryptos
TCATCAGGAGCATGTCCAGGTGTTGTAGGGAGGTCATACAGGCACGTGGAGGACACACACTACTGAGCCTCATTTGAGGAATTTCCACTGAAGTTGGATCAGCCGATCAGTTGAATTTTAAATCCAGACCTCCATGGGATCATTTTGATGTCATTTTGTTCTAAACTCATTCCACTATCTACTAAAGAGTGATTCCCTTTATTTTTTGGAGCAGTGTACACTATATAATTTCTCTTTTTTTCATGACCTCCTAATGACCAGCACATGTAGTTGCACTTTGCACGAAACCTTGCACTCCTTTCCTGAAACTGTTCCACGGGGGAAACCGAAAGCGTTCTGTTCAGTTGAGATCATTCCACTTCATGTTGTCTGAGGAATGCTGAGTTGTGAGCGGATCCTGGTTGCTTTGTGTTCGGACTCCCTGTGTAAATGAACACACCCCTACAGCAAGCACGCGTCACGAGACGCACCGAGCAGCCCGAGCGCGGAGGAGCGACAGGTGCCCCGCCGCTGCCCCCTGAGCGCCTCACACCGCCGCCGCGCTTCAGAGGATTTCTGCCGGGCGGAGCGACTGGAGACCCGGCCGCGTGATGAGCGGAGTCCCGGCTGTGTGACCGAACCTCCAGCCTCCATGGCGCTGACGGAGCTCTACACCAAGGTGAGACTGAAAACGGAAGTCCTTCGTAATGAGCGAAAAGCACAGATTAAAGCGGTGAACATGCAAATGTGCTGGATTAAATATCCAAATAAAGCGTTTTACTTTTTAACATCCCCACAGAACTGACGCAGCGTGGCGTCTTAAACTTCCCAAACTGGAGCATATGGTAGAGACTCGTTGCTGTGGGAAGCACTGTTGCCAACTTTGCGACTTTGTACTCTATATGTCACTATATGTAGTGAATTAGCCATCCATCTATTATCTTCTGCTTGTTCTTCTACTAGGGTCACTGTGAGGTTCCCCATGCCCACCCAGGGGAGAACATCTCGGGCGCTGGGCACACCCTCACTCAATTTACCTGAAATCCATGTTTTTGGACTCTGGGAGGAAACTGGAGAAAACCCACGTGGACATGAGAAGGACATGGAAACTCCAACCAGATTGGGATTCGAACCGGAAACCCCCAACGCTGAGAGGCCAATTTGCTAACCACTAAGCCACTGTGCCCCCCAACATTCATTCATTTATCCATCCATTATCTTCTGCTTATTCTTCTACTAGGGTCGTGGTGGGGTTCCCCATGCCCATTCAGGAGAGAACGTCTTGGGCGCTGGGAAGTAACACCCAGGACAGGGCGCCAATCTATCGCTGTTGATGTTAAAGGACCTCAGCCTCTCCAGGAAGTCTGCTCTGTCCCTTCCTGTACGGGTGGTCAGTGTTACAGGTTCTGTCCAACCGCAGCCAGATGTACTTGTAGGAATCCACAGAGTCCAATAATCAGAATTGGCCTTGACCTGGATCTGGACCTGCAGTTAATTTTTGTGGCACCAAACAGTAAAGTCCTTCAACAGGCTAATATTTTTCATTCCAAACACATGGGGTTTGACTGGGTTTTCTGTGCAGGGTTCTCTGTGTAGGGTTCATTGTGCAGGGTTCTCTGTGTAGGGTTCCTTGTGCAGGGTTCTCTGTGTGTTTCTCTGTGTAGGGTTCCTTGTGCAGGGTTCTCTGTGTGTTTCTCTGTGCAGGGTTCTTGCTGTAGCTGAGGTTCAGGGCTCTGGGTTGACAGTGGAATGGTGCATATCGACGCTGCAGTACAGTAAGTGCTCCCGGCCAGCCGCGCCATTTCAATTACGCAGCGCGCCTGGATGGACCTGACCGACTTAATGGCATGTGTTCTGGGGGGAAGACAGGTTTAACCCGCGGTGCAGAGAGAAGCATATTTTGCTGGAGCACAAAGAGAGAGAGGTTTGACAGCACGAGCACACTTTGAACTCTGCTGCTTAACCCCCTCCTAAATCCACCTTGACAACTGGCGCCAACCAGTGACCACTTTGTCTATAAAGCTTTGTCTGTTACATATAGCCAAAATTGTGATCACATCTTGTTTAAGGCTTATGTTCAGTCCACATT
This sequence comes from Xyliphius kryptos, assembly GCA_025769995.1. NCBI lineage: Eukaryota > Metazoa > Chordata > Actinopteri > Siluriformes > Aspredinidae > Xyliphius > Xyliphius kryptos. The sequence continues at coordinate 9,726,106 of JAOUQT010000033.1, forward strand.
ATTGGTATTGGTGTGTAGACACAGCAGATAAAGCCTGACTGTAAGAAAAATCAGGTTGTAAAGCAAGTCAATCACCTGGCACCGGTGCCTGACCTCACAAAAGCACTATATACAACAACAACAAAAAAAGAATCACAAATCTTATTTAAAAAAAAAATCATCCTATATAAATAGATTGCTAAGAATATTTACCTGTTTGCATAAACTGTGACATAAAGTGCAAAAATATAACTGACAACTAAAAACCTGGGTGTAAAGATTAAGTACTAATTAGGGGACACATGCCTCACATGATGTTTCTTATGTGTTTTAACATTTGCATGTTCTCCCATGATCCATATGTATTTTAGTCATTTCATTTTGTCTTTCCTTCTAAAATCAAAAAACTCGCTGGTGAGTGAATTTGAGATGGAATTTCTCCATCTGCGGTTCTATGTGAGTGTTTGTAATGATGATAATTTGGATTTAAACAGATGCACGGTGGCTTAGTGGTTAGCACGTTCTCCTCTCAGTACTGGGGCTTCCCGGTTCGAATCCCAATCTGGGTCGAGTTTCCATGTTCTCCCCGCGTCGGTGTGGGTTTCCTCCGGTTTCCTCTACAGTCCAAAAATATGGATTCCAGGTAAATTGAATGCTCTAAAATGCCCCGTTTTGAACCGACAACCCGTAGATTGCTATCCCAACACCCGGACCACTGAGCTACCACACCCACCCCCATTTCAAAAGGTTCTGTATTCGTTGTTGCCCCAATTTCTTTTGGGAGTGATGGAGTTGTTCGAAGGCTCTGTGTGTACAGAGCAGCACCATCTCCACTCAGACAAAACATACAGCCACACACTCGCATTTGCATCTGAAATTAGGCTTGGTTTCAAATTATTTGGCCTAAACGATATTGCCAACTGATTTCTTGTTTTCTCTCGCCTTCGGCTGAAATTAGTTTCCCTCGTCAGAGCAAAGCAGCAGGAAGACAAGATATTTTTGCTCAATTAAAGCAGCAAGCCCGGAGTTAGTTCAATTACTTGAGGCATGAGGAAGATGTAAATTTAAAGATTTAAATAGCTTAGGATGTCGCCTCGGGCCCCTGCACTTAATTTCCTTCATTTACGGGGGATGTGGAAAGAGATGGGGAAGAAAACGGGTTATCCAAATGATGTGCATCCCACTAGCGCAGCCGCCGTGTGGGTACAACGCTATCTGTCGTCCCATGTTGCAGCTTATAGTTAAGTTCAGGAAAAATAGCCCTGAGAAAGAAGTGCGTCGAGCTGGCTTCGTAGTTCAACAGCGTAAGTGTGTTATAAGATCTTCATGGGCCTGGTACAACCCTCACCCTCATCCGTCGGGAGAGACGTTTTAATCATATTAACTTCACAGTCAAGTAAAATGTGAGTTTAATTAAAAAAAAGAAAGCTTAAAGGGGGTTAATATGGTGCTTTTACAAGTCTTATAGAATAAAACAGCAACTCTAAGGTTTGGATCATGTTAACAATCAGGTTAGACTCAATCCCGCCGCCTCTCAGGCGCCTCCTGCTGGATATGATCAGAATAGCAGTCCCATAACAAAATCTCATCGGTCTTTTAGAATTTGTAAGAAACCTGGGAAAAATATTTAAATGAACTTTGTCTATGAGGACACAGAAGGTTCATCGGATTTCTCCCAGTGTAGTCCAAAAACATGAATTCAAGGTGAATTGACTACTCTAAATTGCCCCATATAGTGTGAGTGTGCCCTGTGATGGATTGGCGCTGTGTCCTGGGTGTATCTGCCCAGCGCCTAAAACATTTTTCCCTGGATGGGCATGGGGAACAGCCTAATGACCCTAGTGGAGAATTGAGCAGCGTGAACCCACATCGATGGGTGAAGAGGCAAACGTCACACCAAAAAAGACCTCCAATTGTCCTTTTTAGCAGGGATTCGAACCCAGAACGTTGTGCTGTTAGGCTGACATTTTAACCACCGTGCATGTGTTAAGCTATCTTAGTTCTAAGCACAACCAAAACCCTACTATTTAGGTAAGAAATGTTTGCTATACACATCCCATGTGCACATGAGGTATAAGACAATCATTTCACCTGATAATCGTGATTAAAAAATATTATAATTGATTTATTGTAAAAGTGGCTTAAACCCGTCATGACGACATTCATAAGAAAAACCTATTGCTGGGCACACTCACTCGCACAGCCGCACACAAACACACGCTATAGGGGCAACTTAGTGCAGCAAATTCACCTTGAATCCATGTTTTTGGACTGTGGGAGGAAACCCACGTGGACACGGTGAGAATATGGAAACTCCATCCATATTCGAGAGCTGAACATGCTAACCACTAAGCCACCAATTAAATATTTTTTGTTAATATTCAGCAAAAGCAGTGGCTTAGTGGTTGGCATGTTCGCCCCTCAGCGCTGGGGAATCCCGGTTCGAATCCCGATCTAGGTGGAGTTTCCATGTTCTCCCTGTGTCCGCGTGGGTTTCCTCTGGGTTCATCACACAGTCTAAAAACATGGATTCAAGGTGAATTGGCTGCTCTAAATTGCCCCATATAGTGTGTGTGTGCCCAGCGATGGATTGGCGCCCTGTCCTGCCAGGCGCCCGAAACATTCTCCCCTGAATGAGTATGGGGAAATCACTCCCCCCCCCCCACTCATTACTTTCGATTGCATCTGATTACCTTGATATAAATCACTGCTGCAGATCAATAACTTCATGTCTGGAGTTTGTGTCCTGCACCATGTGACCTGGACCACAGCTGCAGATCTGAAGATAAAGAAAAGCATCAGTGGACATGTCACTGAAAGAAACTCACTGTCCATTCACTGTACACTGCCGATCAAATGTTTGAACACGCCTCCTTTCTGCTTTACTGTTCCACTTACCGTAAGTGAAGACGAACCGTCTGTTTGAGGACAACGGTACATACTGTGTGCTCTGTTCTGATGGTCAGGACCCGGACCGTACTCACACAGCGCAGGCATCATCACGCCGCACATTCGGTATTCATATTTTACATTGTTTTTATAGAAAAATCAATAAAACACTATAAACCGTTCAATAAGACTACAATAAATTCCTCCGTCATTCTTTGTCCCGCAACCCTGAAGACAAATCGCAACTGATTTACTATAAATGTCACAATGAGGCGTCGGAGCCCGAGGCCGTCCCTCAGAGAGTGGAACAGAGAGGGTTCTTTAGGAGGGGTGGAGGGTAAAAGTGACGTGTTTGCTCAAGCAAAAAGATTAACAGCAGCAGTAAAATGGGGAGGGAAAAAAATCCTATAGGGGGGACAGGTCACATGTTTAACCTAATTATAAAAGCAATAAGGTACGAGAGGGTGTGCATTATTGGGAATAAACCACGCAAAAGAGGTGTTATAAGGCACGACGCGCAATTTACCCCTCTTTCCCGTGGTTTATTCCCAATAATGCACAACCTCGAGCGCCTTATTGCGTTTATAAAACGGTTACCAACGCATGATGATTAAAAAAACAAGGTTTGATACATAAATGCGTTGACAAAGCAAAATCGCCAATAAACTCGCCTTAAGTCAGTTTTTTAAATTGATCCCTGACTGCAAGTTAAAGATTTAACAGTCAAATACTGCCATCTAGTGGCTAAATTACAAAAGTTTTTAAAAAACAGTATATTTTATATATCGCGCATTTCTACGAATATAAAGCGGTCAGAGGTGTGAGTTATTGTAAATAAGGTCACAGCTAGACAAGCGGCTCAGCCAATCAGATTTAAGGACCAGAATTACACGTTTATCTGAATATTCCATGGTTTTAAAAACAAATTCATTGGGGCCGAGATGCATCGTGTAAATGTGGACTTATCTGGAGAAAGAACATACAAACTACATATATACACAACATACACGTTTGGAATATGATCCAGAGCCCAAGACCATTCGCCACCAGGTGAGGATACAGGGTGGTGGATCATGAGGTTCAGTGGGTGAGTGTTAAGTAGAACATTTGGATCACACCGCATGTAAATTTGGTTTATTTTGTTGTAAATTCCATCAAAAGGCATCAGTATTAACCCACCGACTAAACCAAAGACTCCTAACGTACACCACCGCTTCACCACAACACGACGACTGTAATCCAAAGGTAACGCGCGAGTAGAAATCCTTGTGCTTGGCTGTACACTGTAAGGCTAACGGCATGCTACATTGTGTTTTATACACCGTACCAAACATTACACACAGACAGAATGAGGACCGGCGGGTCTGCTTATCAGAATTAAGCACCTGTGGAACGTTTAGTGTGTCATTACATCATAAAACACAATGTACGGCATGTCTAACAATACTGGAAAAAAAATTTAGAACAGAACTGGGCATTTCACGGCCTCGGGGCCACATCCTGGTCTTTGGCGCTTCCTGTCAGACCTGCATGCGGCCATGAAGCATCTTATCTTCTGATTAATCTTCTACAAGGAACGCGAGGGGAAAATATATCACAAACAGGGTGCCAACACATTGCAGGGCACACGCAATAAATCAGGGCAATTTACCTTGAATCCATGTTTTTGGACTGTGGGGGAAAACCAGAGATCCTGCGAGGAGAACATGTAAACTCCATCCCAAAACGGGATTTGAACCTGGATCCCCATTGCTGAGAGGTGGACGTGCTAACCACTACGCCACACAAGTTTTAAATTCATCCATTATCTTCTGGGTGGTGTTCCCCCATGCCCAGGGGAGAACGTGTCAGGCACTGGGCAGATACACCCAGAACAAGGCACCAATCTATCACCGGACACTCACTCACAGAAACACACACTATATAGGGGCAATTTAGAGCAGCCAACTCACCTTGAATCCATGTTTTAAGACCATGGGAGGAAAACGGAGAACCTGGAGAAAACCCACACGGACACCTGGAGGACCCGGATCGGGATTCAAACCTGGATCCCTGGCGAGTGTGTATTGTAACGGCAATATAGGATTCGGCCCGTTGGTTCCGGCCCCCATTACAGTTTCGGTGGCCCCTAAAGAAGATGGATTGCCCAGTTCTGTACCAGAGCAACAAAAATAAATGTATTGAGGTGTTATGTTAACCTTTAATATCCCATGGTTCCTTAATGAGAGGATATCCAGCTGTAGATACAACAGAAGGTCCATCAGAACCAGTGCAGAACCAGCCTGCCTACATTATAAATACGGGAATAGAAAAGGCCCGCTGGAACAGCGTACAGTGTAAGAGCCACTCACAGAGCTTTGGGTTCTAAGTGACAGACAGTGGAGAGTTTGGCATCTTCACCGTTGATGTGTAAATGGGATAAACGGGATGTGATTCCGGATCCGTTCGGAATGGTTACTGATCAGAAAGTGAACGATAGCTCAGCAATCAGTGATCGTTTTTTGAGGATATACATTCATGGAGCTCTCCGTGGTCCTGACCTCAGTGCAGATCTGAGAAGGGTTTGGAATAGTTGAACATCAGATAATCCATATAATAAAAGTCGTAGGTCTTCTGCCTCTCAGTGAAGTTCAGCTGAGAGAAATACTTCTGCGTTATTCTCCAGGACGTCCGTTCTGCGTTCGGGTTCCGGTCTTTAAAGCTGGGGAAGGTTAAGTTGGCCGGCGCTCCGATACGCCGCAGGATGAAATTGGCTTCCTCCTCGATGGTCTCAAACTTTCCGATGAAGTCGTAATCGATGAGACAGGGGTTGCAGAGCTGCATCACGCGCTCCCAGTGGATGTCCATGCCGACGGGACGATGGACGTCCAGCAGGTACAGGATGAACTCCTTAAAGGTCACGCCCTCTCCAGTCAGGGGGGCGGACGGCGAGCCACTGGTGCGATACCTTGTGATGATTGGCTTTCCGAACACGGGGTGATAGTACAAGTTGGGGCTCTCAAATTTATCCCGGAAGGCCGACACCAGCCTCTCGAAGGGTTCTCGCAGGAAGAGGACTTTGGTGTAGGTCTTCAGGCGACGCACAATCTGCTTCCGGCTGAATGAGTCCAGACGCTTTAGATGGTTACCATAATGCACCTGTTCACATAATGGGGAATGTTTAGAAAGTAAGAATAATTATTAAGTATGTTGTGGTTGTGTAGTGGGCACTTAGTTTAATGAACGTTCTGTGTAGCGGGCGGCTTGTGTAGCGGGTGAACACTAACCCTAATGGGTATGTCATGAAGTGGTTTTGTGTGGGTTTGTGTTGCAAACGTTTTTCATAAAGTGGGTTTGTGTGGCAAATGTGTTGTTTAGGCGGGCATGTTGTGTAGCGGGTGTGTCAAAGTGGGTATGTGTGGGTTTGTGTAGCGGGCATGTTGTGTAGCGGGCATGTTGTGTAGCGGGCGAACACTAACCCTAGTGAGTGTGTCATAAAGTGGGTTTGTGTAGAAAACGTTTTTCATGAAGTGGGTATGTGTGGGTTTGTGTGGTAAATGTGTTGTGTAGCGGGCAAACACTAACCCTAGTGGGAGTGTCATAAAGTGGGTGTGTTTTATAGTACAGTGGGAGCAGATGAACTCAGACAGTAACATTTACATTTTTCAATACCGCTTTTAACGTTGTTTTTTAAAAAACAACCACAAGAGGGCGCTACAACATACTACATGCTGATGCTTTGTACCAATAACGCTTCACGTCCGTTTTACAGTTAAACAACTACAAGAAATAAACATACAATAATTTGTAAATAAATAACTTTGATTATTTTCATACATTATTTCTGCTTCGTGTCACCTGTTCATGCCGGAGCTCCGCGGTGGAGGACGCTTGGCCCTGCAGAACCATCAGCACGCGTTTCCAGTTGGAGCAGCCGGCCTTCGGTACCTCGCAGTACAGGAGCTTGTGCGTGTCCTCTACGTAGATGCGGGACACCTGTCGCCGGGTTACCGTCCTCGTAAGGATTCTGTATTTGGCGCACACGTCTTGCATCAGTTTGCGGCGGGCCTGCTGTATCTGGGTCAGTCTGGCTGTGCTGTCGTTGTGAGCTTGGCCTGCAGGGACGCTGCTGACCTGCACAACCGGACTCGGGTTCTTCAAAAGGAGCTTGCGATGGCTCTTGGTGCTTTGGGCCGTGATGCCTCTGGGGTCAACAACCAAGGATCGTGGAGGATAGAGTTTCAGCGTGTGGACAGGTCTGGGATGGGACGGTTCTGCTGGACTCGAGGTCTGGGAGGTGTTGTATAGACAACGAGGACACTGTGTTTGGGAAACAGAAGCATTTTGTTATAATCCACAGAGGAACATCTGCTTCTAACCTGAAACACTGGACCTGAACTTTAGGTGACCTGTAGATGTCTCAAATATAAAGAAAATAAATGCGTCAACAATCGCGATGATAGTTTTCAAGTCAGTTCTCTGACATCACCACACGGTGGCAGCATTGTACAGTCTTTCAGCTTAAACTTCGGCTCTACGGAACAGCAGCACTGAACAGCATTTAAATATCTTTTAAAAAGTTATTAACCAACTATTACTGACAAAAGTGCAAATGAATTTAGACAAAACCCCCCCAAAGAACATTTTAAGGAGGGTAAATGGTAGCTGACTCACTGGGTGAAGAACCAGGATGTCATCACAGAGCAGACAGAAATTTATTTATACTTTAAGGAAACATCTCATTTCATTATGTTATAAGCTTCAGGCCCACTCACACAGACACACAGGGTCATGGTGGGGTTCCCCATGCCCATCCAGGGGAGAACGTTTTAGGCGCTGGGCAGATACACCCAGAACAGGGCGCCAATCCATCTCTGGGGACACACTAACTCACACAGACTATATGGGGCAATTTAGAGCAGCCAATTCACCTCTAATCCATGTTTTTAAACTGTGGAAGAAAACAGAGTCCTGGAAGAAACCCACGCACACACCGGGAGAACATGTAAAATCCACCCAGGCAAGCGTGCTAACCACAAAGCCACCGTGCCGTCCTCACACTTCTCATCGCCTCTCATTATCTTCTGTATTATCCTGTTAAAGGAGGGGGGAGGGGTTTCCATGCTCATCCAGTGGAAAACGTTTCAGGTGCTGGTCAGGGCGCCAATCTATCACTGGGCACACACTTACTCCCCACACATTATATAGGGGCAAGTCAGAGCTGCCAATTCACCTTGAATCCATGTTTTTGGACAGTAAAAGGAGACTGGAGAACCCAGCGAAAACCCAACTGAGAACATGGAAACTCCACCCACATTGGGATTCGAACTTCCACTGTTCCACTTTAGAGAAAACGTAGATTGTGACAGAAAAACCTGATGATGCTTATGGAGAACATGCAAAGCTTACACTGCGCAAACCCAGATAATCCACCGAGAATCAAATCCAGCACCTTTTGGCGACGTAGACGAAGTGAATCTTAAATGCACAACGTTTGTGTGACGTTAAAAAAGTAAGTGCTGGAATAAGAGGATTATAACATGCTCTTTATTTTCTCACCTGGTGGCCACGAGGAAATATGAGCTGCTTTCCACCTACAGAGGGCGAGAGAAAAGGTGATGAGAGATTCAGACTGCATAATAAACCCGAAAAAAATAAACATCTGGAAGAATCTGAAAAATAACTCTCCTAACTCAGTTCCTAACAAGCGCAGGAGAGACAGGGTGACGGGAAAGGACAGAAAGACCAACGTGAGGATGATGAGAGAAGCCGAGGGAAGCTGCCTCCCACAGACGGCGGTAATGTTTATTCCGCTGCTTACTGCATCATCCAGATGGCGACTCAGCAGCATCAGCAGCTCCATCGACAACAAGGTTACGATATGCAAAACAAAGCCGAGTGCACAAACGGACACAGAGGAACGCAACAGAGCCGCACGAACGCCGAGAGCAGAGCCAGGGTTACGCCAATGATTCCCCTTTTGATTAATAATTATAATAATAATAATAATAATAATAATAATGTGTGATGATTCTGATGAACGTTTGTCAATCCGCTGCTCCTCTGTTAATCTCTTGCTGGTGCTGAGTCTGCATGTACTGACAGCTGAGCCTTTCCCAGCAGGCCGTTCACTGAGACCTCCAGCTTCTCCACTGCAGGGCAGCGAGTGGAGTTTCGAGTTTCCTGCATGTTCTAATAACTCTGCTCGTAAACATGCTCTCTCTGACGCGACGGTTTCCTTTATTATATTAAGATCAGTCTTTCAGGTACAAAGGAAGACGGATTTCCTCAGGAGAGCTTTGATCGGAATGTCTTCAGTGAATATTTAACAATATATATTTAAAAAAATCAGTGTCACTGCACTGTAAATAATACTAATTAATATTTATCCAAATACATCCACATGATTCATGTTTACAGTGCTGTATTCGTTACTGTGTATGCGGCACAGTAACACCCCACCCCCACGTCCCTGCAGTGCTAAAAATGATCCACCACCCAAATAATACCTCTGACTGTCCTGTGGGTGATCTGATTTTTAGAAAACAGTCCGTAATCGGAGAACATGTATCTTTGTAGGTGGAACCAATAAAATTCCAAACTGGAGGAATGAGACAATTATTCGTTTTTGCAATTAATCGCGATAAAAGGGTTACCATTAATCTAATATAAAAGCGCCTCAACATCGTCATGACGACATTCATAAGAAAAATGTGTTTTACCTCAGTAGCCAAAACTTTAGACGCCGTGGAGCAACTCACATAGAACAAAAATAAAACGTTACAATTACGGAGGAGAACATTCATTCATTGATTCATTCATCCATTATCTTGGATGAATAAAGCTATAAGGTACGAGAGGGCGTGCATTATTGTGAATAAATCACAGGAAAGAGGTGTTATTAAACACGACACAAACTGAGTACAGTTACTCCTCTTTACCGTGGTTTATTCACAATAATGTACAACCTCAAGCGCGTTATTGCTTTTATATAACAGCCACCAACACACGATAATAAAAAAAAACGAGGTTTGATTTATAAATCCAGTACGATTTTTAAAATGAACCATCCAATAAAAAACACGGCCATCTAGTGGCCAAAGTACAAAACGCAGTTTATGAAAAAACTTAGAAAAACAGTATATTCTATATCGCGCATTTATGCTGACTCGTATATGAACTCGCAAAATCAAAAATAAACTCGCCTTCCGTGACATAATCCAGTCTGTTTTTTTAAATGAACCTTAATAAGTAAAAGATTTCTGGTTTCTTTAACAAATACTGGCATCTAGTGGTTAAATTACAGAACGCAGTTTATGAAAAAGTTTGGGAGAACAATATATTTTACGTTGTGCATTAATACATATGTAAAGCGATCAGAGATGTAGGTTATTGTAAATAAGGTCACGGCTAGACGGCTCAGCCAATCAGATTTAAGAACTGTAACTACACGTTTTATGATGAGGGTTAAGGGCCTTGCTCAAAAACACTGGAAACCGTGGTGCATCTGGGATTTGATTATTCGCCCTTCAGACTATTAAGTTGTCATCATGACCTCTGAGCTTACTGTGAAATGGACGTGTCCATTCTTGATAACTAGGCTAACATTGTAATTTTTGGAACTTTGCTTGTAGTTTAGATGAAAGCAAATGACCTCGGTGGATTAGATACTGTTTTTAATATTAATCTCAAAGTAGACTGAGATGCCATGTGAGGAGTCACGTCATGATCTTCTCGAATTAACGATGTGCACACAGTATGCTGAGCAGACAGGATCGGTCTTCAGTGACACACTGCCTGTATGAGCAGTTTGACGTGTGGGAGAAGTGTGAGAGTGAAGGTGGTGAGTGAATGCGTTGGGAGGAGTACAGATGATCGTGTTAAACAGTTAATGTCCTCAGTCTGCTCGCCTACCAGCCTTGGCACAGCTCGCCAGTCCGTTAGACCCGAACCGTGCCACAGACGGGGGACATAAACGACACGGCAGAGCCGGACATCAGAACCTCTAAACAGTGGGGGGCGGGTATGAAAATGAGGAAAAACAACCAAAGAGCAGCTGATTTGTGTTCTATCTGCATTCTACTTGTATAAAGGCTGGAATCCGCGATCCAACCAAGAACTGTCCATAAATCCCTAAGACTGGGTAACCCCATAATACCTGCTCTGTGGTGCTAAAGGGGCTGTACACAGTTTATAAAACAAAATACATTATTAACAATAACACACACCTCTGAGCAATATACATTTGTATCAACACATCACATACAATACATTATTTTCCCCATGTTTTTTTTATACACTGTTCTGTATTATGGCCACTAGATGACAGTATTTGGTTGTTAGAAAAACCGGAAATTTGTTACTCAGCAATCAGCGTTCACTTCAAAAACCGGACTAGATCACATCGTGGAAGCCCAGTTTAAGTTTATTGTTAAGGGCAGGCGTAGATTTGTAGTTAAGGAACCAGCCTTGCAACCTGAAGGTCCTCGGTTCGATTACCAGTCCCACCAAGTTTAATGGCTGAAGTGCCTTTGGGCAAGGTACCCAAACCAAATTGCTCCCTGGGCGTCGTATAGAGGGCATTATTATGTTTTCATTAAACACATTTATAAATTTACCCTTGTTTTTTTTTTGTGTGTGTGTGATTGTAACCGTTTTATGAAAGCAATAGGACACAAGAGGGAGTGCGTTATTGTGAATAAATCACGGGAAAGGTTAGGTTATTATTTAGTCACAATAATGCACTCCCTCTCGTACCTTAATGCTTAAATTTGGACTACAGACTGTAATTGTAGAACTACAAGGTCCAAAGGGTGTGTGTCCAAACTTGCTACATATTACAAAAAGGTATGCCGACACATGACCACTTAATGTTCCAACATCGTGACCTCTGACCGTGGGAGATTTATGATCCGGAATTTACAAGCAAATGAAGCTGAACACCTGGCTCAACATTCCAATGCATCCTAAAGATTTCGAGAGGACATGTCCAACTCCGTCTTTATGGACGTCCCTGTGCCCAGGAGCGCAGTCATGCAAAAACGCGTAGCTCCTTAAATAATCTAGTAGTCCTATGATACCTGACTATCTCATGTTCTAACGAGACAGTGGACACGTCACTATGAAGCCTCGGGAGACGAAAAATAAGCTAATCTAATTTAGGCTGGGGCGACACGGTGGCTTAGAGGTTAGCATGTTCACCTCTCAGCGCTGGAGATTCCCGGTTCGAATCCCAATCTGGGTGGAGTTTCCATGTCCTCCCCGTGTCTGTGTGGGTTTCCTC
>JAOUQT010000033.1:9855207-9874223 GCA_025769995.1 Xyliphius kryptos
AGCCTGATGGTGTTAGTGGCGTGAGCGCTCTGAGAAAAGAAGAACCTTCATTGAGAGAACAGATTCTGGAACACGAGAGCATCGGCCACTTGAGAGAGTCTACCGCCTGCTATGACCGTGCCATACAACTGGAACCTGACCAGGTACACACACACACACACACACACACACACACACACACAGTGTTATTACTTAAGTGAATGTGATCTATTTGTCACAATTCTTGCACACAATGGAATTTGTTGTCCACATTGAACTCATCTTTACAGCGAGACACACACACACACACACACACACACTTTTAAAGTAGGCACGCATGTCCGGAGCGGCAAGCTGCCTCCACTGTGCCCCGGGAGCAACTGGGAGTTAGTTGCATTCTCCCACTTCAGCCATATCATGTACATGGAGGTACCGGGAATCGATCCGGGGACCTTTCGGTCACAAAGCCTATTATCTATAGTAATGTAAGTGATGATCTCTGTGTGTGTGTGTGTGTGTGTGTGTATAGATTGTGCATTATCATGGTGTAATGAGCTCTATGCTGGGACTTGGTCAGCTCTCCACTGTGATGACTCAGGTTAATGGAGTCCTGGCCAACAGGTGAACAGACACACACACACACACACACATACACCCACACGCATACACATACGCATACACATACGCATACACATGCACAATGACAAAAATACTACACAAATGCTTAAGCGCACAAGCACACACACACAATTAAACATACATGCATACAAGCAAAGATATTACACACATGCATGCACACACACACACAGATACATTGCTTATATACATACACACACATACACAATGACAAAAATACCAAACACACACACACACACACACACACACACACACACACACACACACACACACGCATGCTCAGATACATTGCTTACTTACATACACACGCTTATATACATACATACACACACACACACACACACACACACACGCATGCATACGCAATGACAAAAATACTATACACACATACATGCGTGCGCACGCACACACACTCGAACATGCATGTACACACACACACACACACACACACACACACACACACACACACACACTCTGGCCCTCAGGCTCTGTTCCCACTGTAATTGTACGTCACGTCTGGTAGAATTCAGAAACTCTGAAACCTGAATAAAACTGGAACCTTCTGAAACGTAAGTGGTTCCTCTTAATTAAAGAGCCAAAAGCTTTTTCACTAAAAACAGGGTTCTGTTCTGCAGATCAACTGAAATAATTGCTGTAAACGAGAAAATGACTCGGCACTCGTACCTGCGCCGCCGCCCCTCTGGATCACGATGGTGGCCTCGGTGCCCACGCCGCAGTCCTTCAGAATCTGCACCACCTGCGAGTGGTTGAGGCCCTGCAGCCCCTGCTGGTTGATCTCTACAATCAGATCGCCCTCGGCGAGACCCGGGCAGCCCTGCGGCTCCAGCACCTAAACGCAGGTGCGGTGTACGGTTAGAAGCAGCCACCCGATATGTGCGACCGCCAAAATCTCACCATCCAGAAAATATCATCCATCACAACACCATACTACAACGTAACGAAAGTTATTATACATTATATCATACAGTACATTGTGATGTCATAATGGCCACAGAGGTTTATTAGCCAATCAGAACCAGCGCACCTGTTTGACCCGCTGGCCTGTAGGACTGTCGGCGATGGTGAAGCCAAATCCCTCGTTTCCTTTAGTCATGTTTAGGCTCATAATCTCCGGGGTAACGTGAGCTCCTCCCGTCACGCCCGAAGACGAAGCCATGGAGACGGCGTCGTCGTGCGGCGGCCCAGGAGTCGTGAGAGACGTCGGCTGTGACCCGTCCAGGTGAGTGTCGCCGGGGTGGGACGCTTGAGACAGAGTGTCGCCGTGCTCCGGAAGCAGCCGACCCGTCAGAGACATGTACTCCATGTAGTTATCGTAAGTGCTGCGTCCGTTTAGCAACATCGACGGGTCCACCAGGCCCAGCGGAGGCACCGTCGTACTGGCTGAGGGCTCCTCTGGGTCGTAGGGTAGTGGGTAACCGCGGCACAGAACAAGCGTAACGCTCTGGCCAATGGGCACCGACTGGAAGAGTTTGACGACGTCGGCGTGGGTGGTGCCCAGGACACAGATGTCGTTGATGTAGACGATGACATCACCTGCATAGAAAACAAAACATGGAATCCTTATGCGTGAGGCTTTAGAATGCTGCCGTGGAAATGTAGCCCAAGGTGGCGCTATGGCTGAAACCCGGTAGTCAGCAGGGACGCCCACAGAACTGCTCACCGGTAGCCATTTTGCTGTCCTGTGCAGCCGGACCTTCCGGAATGACGCTCTTCACCTGCAGGAACTCGTCCGGTTCGTCCCCCCCGATGATGGTGAACCCAAAACCCATGTTGCTTTTCTGCAAATCCGTGGACAAAAAGGTGCCCTTCAGCTGCGTGGCGTCCCGCGTGAACGGAGGTTTCTCTGCACACAACATGGACACACACACAGAATTATTTATAACATACTCATAGGTGGCGCTGTTTCACCCAACCGCCTTACAAGCTCGGTTCAGACAGGCCACTTCATTAAGAAAGTTTGTATGTTCTTCCAATGTCTCATTCAGACGATTTATCTCAAACGTTAAGCCCAGAGTTCAGTGCAGGTCAGTTCAGTTCTTAGCCATGTCCGTCATGTACTCTGTGCCCTGAGGCCCAGTCACGCTGGAACTGAGAAGGGCCTTTCCCAAACTGTTTCCAGCTGGTGGGGTGGGTAGTTCTTGTTTAAAGCCCCTGTGAAAACGGAACCACATTTTCCTCACAGATTCTTTGATCTACCCCCTTAACCATACATTTATGTGATGGTTTGGTGTCCCCATACTTTTGTCTGTTCCTGTAACTGAGCCATTTTAATGAAACACGCGGAACAGAGCAGCGTGCAGATGATTAAGGCATGCTGATCATTCACCATCACACTGACCAGAACGACGCCACTCACTCACATCTGTGACTGAGGACAGAGAGGAGTCAGTGTCCTCAGGAGGCCCGCTTCAGCCCGACCTACATCCTCAGCTCCAACTCTGAATAAGTGGGCTGTGATGTTAGAAACTGACTCTGTGAGGAGACTTTTTATAGAAATCATGGTTCACGTTGAGGAGAAGAAGCAGAAAATAGGCCACAGGTGTGCAGAGCTCATTTCACTGAAACTGCAGGGGTTTATTAAAAACACGGCAATAAAATAACTAAAGACATCCCAAAAAATGAGAGCAGCACTGCAGACGGACCACTGCAGACAAAAGCCTGCAGGCGGACCACTGCAGACGGACCACTGCAGACAAAACCCTGCAAACAGACCACTGCAGACGAAACACTGCAGACAATTATTATCTGCAGGCGAACCACAGCAGGAGAAACCCTGCAAACGGACCACTGTAGACGGATCACCACAGAGGAATCACTGCAGAAGAAACACTGCAGACGGACCATTTTAGACAAAACACTGCAGACAAACCACTTTAGACTTAACATTTTGGCGAAACACTTTAGATGGAACTCTGCAGACAAAAACACTGCAGACGGACCACTTTAAACGAAACACTGCAGACAAAATACTGCAGATGGATCACTAAGAGAGACCACTTTAAACAAAATACCGCAGACGGACCACTTTAGACAAAATACTCCAGACGGACCACTGAGACGGACCCCTTTAAACGAAACACTGCAGACGGACCACTTTAAACGAAACACTGCAGACAAAATACTGCAGACGGACCACCGCGGTCCTGTCGGGTGGCGGTCTGGGTCTGAACAGAATGTCCAACAGCAAATGAATAAGGTTTTCCTGATTCGTTTGTGTTGTGTGTGTGTATATACACCCGACCCCCACCCGACCCCCACGCCACTGTCCACCCTTGCGTGTTTACCTCTGTAAATAATGGGCAGGGGGAGGGATGAAAGCCCCTGACTCTGCATTTGCTGTTGCTGCTGGATTCTCCTCTTGGCCTCCGTCACCGGATTCTCAAACTGCGTCCTCCTGTTGATGTGGCTTAGAGAGAGAGAGAGAGCGGGAGAGAGAGAGAGAGACGTGCAAAAAAACAGCTCTCGACACACTCTCTCACATCCGGCACAATTACATACTATAATTAAAAGGCTTTTCAGAACTTACTCCACATAGTAACTGCCATAAATAGGGTCGTCTATTTTCTCCCAGCCATACGGCAGCTCTGCAGGCAAAGGAAACACAGAAGATGGAGATGAAAGTGATGTATTGCGGCTTTGCGTCGGCCCCGCGCACCATTACAACACCGGGGGGATTGTTAAAAGACGGCGTCGTAATCTTACAGCGGCGTTACTGCTGCTATTTTACAACCGAGCAGAGACATTAAACCTAAAGTCACCCGCCCCAGCAGCTTCCTGCAAGTATGTTATATCTATAGAACACTGTGTCTTTATAATATACATATATTTATACATACACACTGTATACACATGGTGCTTAAGGGTCCAGTTCAATAGAAACAAATAACAAGAACCCACAAGTTCTGCACATAACCTAGTATGTTCTTAAGTTGGGAAACTGGAGCGTCCTGAGGAAACGGGGGAGAACATACCAAACTCCACACAGAAGTTGGACTCCACACAGAACTCTGCCATACGTCAAGCCATATGTTTGAAAGCCAAGCCTTCAGCTTGTGTTGGAAAAGCAATCATCAGTATTTGCCGCGGAAGTTCTCGTTATTCAGAGTAAATGGCTTTGGCTTCCTGACGAGAACCACAAACGTTTATACGAATCCATTACACCCTTCAGACAGACACTACAGAGGAGACACGAGCAGACCACCAGCCGTTCATGGTTCCTCCAAGCAGGACGCAATAACTGACCGCTGCCCATGTACGTACGTTCGCCACAAGTGCGGCAAGGCGTCGCCGTACATGTGCGTCACCTCGGTCAGCGTCGCCTCTTTAATGGAAGGAGCCGGTCGGCCGCCTGATCAACCGATCACACCCCCTTTGATGGGAAATGAGTGCTGAGCTGCCGAAGCCAGAGATTTCATACTTCAGGCTCGCAGAGTGCGTTAAATAATTCATCCCGCACAAAGTTTAAAGCCCATCGGACTTGTATATTCAGATAGTCGTCCCGCGGTTCGAGCGGAATCTCGGCCGGTTTTAAAAATGAAGCTATTAAAATCCAATCAGCCGAGCCGCCTCGTTTATATCCTATCGACTTTGCGACGCAAAACACACGCTGGAATTACAACTCTATTATCTGACCACCTTAAAAAGTCATCTCTCACACGCCGCCTTAAATCACTTGTCCTCCATTATGAGTTGCCATGGCAACTGGGGGAGAAGTTTTTTTTTTTTCTCAGGCTCTCTCATTCAGTGCCTTATGTATATTTGAGAGCACGCAGGAGTCCAGATACGAGGGTGTGTGTGTGTGGGGTGGGGTGGGGAGGGGGGGTGAAAAGACAACACACGTCACACTGTGCGAGGGCGCTCGGTCCATATGTACCCCCCCCCTCCCCCTCCGGATCTCAGACTTTATAAACATGTAAGATGACAGATTTGGTTCAGATGAATTAGGATGCAGAGGATTACGCAACTGGCACACATTCACAAACCGACTGCAAAGTTCATCCAAATGAAACAGGAACCGGGATAGGCTTCAGGTACAAACCCCCACGAGCTCCTCCAGCTGACGGAAACGGACGTGCGGCTGTCGTTAGGGACGGACGTGTTTAACGTTAATCAGCTGGAGCTCGAGCGGCGCTTCTGCAGATGGCAACTGTGTGGAGATGCTTTTAACAAAACTCTGCGCTCCTCGTCGGTGAGGAAGACGAAGGTGGGTGAAAAATCAATCGGGGTAATAAATTATGAGTCTATCAGCGAGGCGCAGCTTCGATCAACGAGCTGATAGAACATCAATTCACAAATCAATAGATGGAAGAACTAATAAACACAAACTGATGCTACAATTCGAAGGACTGACACGCTGTACGTTCTGTTCCCTATATCACTGTACATTTGGTCATACGGATGGACTTTGCAGTTCTACAATGACCGACTGTAGTCCATCAGTTTGGGGAAGGCCGACCCTGAGCTGTTATGCACTTAAAAGCTGTTGCTGTATTTATAGAGCTACCACCCAACCAAAGTGTGGTGATTCTTGGTCCTTTATTGTTACCTGTCTCCTGAAAAGGGGGTGGAGCTTATATCCTGGGAGGAGTAGTTTGGGGAAGGCCCGACCCTGAGCTGTCATGCACTCTTTGCAGAAAGTTCTGGACTGGTACTGTAGACTAATTTCTATTCATGGAACTAACGCCAAAATAAAAGTTGTTGATTCTTGGTCCTACATTGTTCCCTGTCTCCTTAAAAAGGGGGTGGAGCTTATATCCTAGAAGAAGTAGTTTGGGGAAGGCCTGACCCTGAGCTGTCATGCACTCTTTGCATAAAGTTCTATGCTGGTACTGTAGACTAATTTCTATTCATAGAACTAACACCGAAATAAAAGTTAAAAAAGGGGGTGGAGCTTATATACTAGGAGGGGTAGTTTTGGGAAGGCCCGGTCCTGAGCCGTCATGCACTCTTTGCATAAAGTTCTATGCTGGTACTGTAGACTAATTTCTAATTATAGAACTAACACACAAATAAAAGTTGTTGATTCTTGGTTTCTTGTCTCCTGAAAAGGGGGTGGGGTTTATAGCCTCGGGGGAGGAGTTTGGGGAAGGCCCGACCCTGAGCAGTCATGCACTCTTTTAGTTATTGCAGCATGATGTCTATTTGTAGAACAACCATCCAACTAAAGGTTATTAATTTTTGCGTCTATAGTCCCTGTCTCCTTAAAAGTGGGTGGGGTTTATGGCCGGGGGGAGGAGTTTGGGGAGGACCTGAGCCTGTGCGGTCCTGCACTCTTTGCAGAAAGTTGCAAGCTGTTACTGTATTCATAGATTTACAACCCTAATAAATGTTGGTGATTTTTATTCCTATGTACTTTCTCATCTCCTAAAAAGGGGGAGGGGTTAATGACCTGGGGGAGGAGTTTGGGGAAGGCGCAACCCTGTGCTGTTACTGTAGCGTGATTTCTCTTTATAGATCCATCACCCAAATAAAGGGTAGTGATTTTGGGTCCTACATTGTTCCCTATCTCCTGGAAAGGGGGTGGGGTTTATATTCCTGGGGGAGGAGTGAGAGATAAGGAGAAGGAGAGCAACATGAGAATTTAAACTCCTTCAGCAGAAACATGCAGTAAGGGAGTGTTATTAAGGTAAAATCAGCCGAGGGATGTGAAACAATGCTGCCAGCGTTTGCATCGCCGTGGCGTTAATGCGTAATCTCAGCAGATCAAACCGGGCCGCGCGGAGAAGCATTTAAGGGAAAGCACGCGGGTGCACGGAGAGGTGAAAACTGGGCCGCGGGTCTAATGGCGAGAGGACTATTAGCAGTCATGTCACACAGAAGCACTTAACAGAACGGCAGAAAGAGATATCGATTCGTCCAGGACTCTTAAACTGCATCACGAACGACTCGAGGGTTTTAATCACGGACGCTGCGTCTGGATGAACCCAACATATCATAACAGGCGCGTGATACAGCGGCGCGGATGTCGAAGGCGTGTAGGATGTGGATTCTGGAACGTGTTTATAAACAGCGGGTCGTATCTGAAGCTCATCATGTGAAGCTGCAGCTCGGGCCGCTCTTATCTGTTCTGCACATGCGGCGGCTGCGTTAAACGCATTTTAATGAGATTCTTACGCACAGCTGCTCGGTCGATGCGCGGGGTGGGGGGCACTTGATGTTACTAAAAACTTCACAGCGGATCGATTTCGTTTTGATTTCTGTAAAAAAACGAAGATTAAAACGTCTCATTCTCGTTATCAGGGGACTGGAGTCATGGCGGCGGCGGTGGGGGGGGGACATTCCGGGTGCTGGATGCACACACTCATTCACATAATATATTGGGGCAATTTAGAGCAGCCAATTCACATTGAATCTATTTTATTGGACTGTGGGAGGAAACTGGAGAAAAAAGGGGTAGAACATGCAAACTCAGATCGGGATTCAAACCTGGATGAAGGGATGATTTCATAGAGGGCGGGTGTCAGACACGGGGAGGACATGTATGTTTGTGGGGCAGGGGGGTGGGACAGTTCCCCATGCCCATCCAGGTAAAAATATTTTGGGCAGATACACTCAAGAAAGGGTGTATTGATCCATCACACTTACACTCACACATATTATATCGGGGCAATTTAGAGCAGCCTATTCACCTTGAATGTATTTTTTTGGATTGTAAGAGGAACCCAGAGAGAACCAACGGGGAGAACATGCAAATTCAGATTAGGATTCGAACCTGGATATGCAAAACTAAAGGGTGGATGTGCTACAAGCGATGATGTCATAGGGGCGGGTGTCATAGACATGGGGAGGATATGTCATCCCCATGCCCATCCACCTTGAATGTATTTTTTGGACTGTGGGAGGAAACCAGAGAAGACCCACGGGAACACGAGGAGAACGGAAACTCCACCCAGATCAGGATTTGAACCGGGCTATACTACAAGTAACGATGTCATAAGGGGTGGGTGTCATAGTATGCCATAGACATGGGGAGGACATGCAAATGTAAAACGCATAGGTGACTGCATGGAACATCAGGTCACGTGATGGGAAAAAAAAAAGGTTTTCTCTCCTCTACATTCTAAACATTTTCTGCTACTTTCAACTGTTTCCACTAGAGGGCGCCTCAATCTCCGGCTATACCCCTCCATCACTCCCTTCACCTGCATGTCCTCCCTCACCACAGCCATACACTCTCCTCCTCCTGCCGGGAGGCTCCATCCTCAGTATCTTTTGTACTTTTGGTCTCCGTCACAAACTTATGCTCCGTGTTCTCGGATCGAATGGAAAGGCAGCGGGAGTGACAGGACCGGTCCTCCACCGCAGAACGCCGGAACGTTCCGGCAGCCTGAAGCTCTTTGTTGTGGAGACATCAGAGAGATTAAAGCTTCGTTTTCAGTCAGCCTCCTCTAATCTGGGTGGAGATTAAAAGACATAAGCGTTCCGTCACGTTCACAGGAGAGTCGCCGCGGCGACCACAGGGAGGTATGAAAGACCACGACAGCGACAAAGCGCTTCCTACGACAGGTTACAGAAGACAGCTGTCCCGCCGCTCACACAGTATGATCTACAGCGCACATCTAATTAACAACCACGTCAACGGTCCAAAGTGCTGCGAGAACCTGCCAAACTCCAGTTAATCCTTAACCCAAATCCTATATCTTAAAATAACAAAAAGCATGCATTCTATATACACCGTACAGTTCTGTAACTCTGTGGTGGTCTTTAGGGTGGAGGGTCACACTGTATATTTAATATATAAATATATAAAGGACCAACCCACTTTTTCCCCTGACGAAACCCCTCCCACTTTTATTTCTGATGGAGCCCCACATACTTTTTCCCATGACAAGGCCCCACCCACTTTTTCCCTGACATAGCCCACACACTTTTTCCCCCTGATGAGGCCCCACCCTCTTTTTCCCTGACAGAGCCCACCCACTTTTTCCCTGATGGAGCCACACTCACTTTTTCCCCTGAAGGAGCCCCACCCACTTTTCCCCTAATGGAGCCCCACCCACTTTTATTTTTGATAGAGCCCCACACAATTTCCTGATGTAGCCACACCCACTTTTTCCCTGATGGAGCCCCACCCACTTTTCCCTTGACGAGGCTCCACCCACTTTCTTCCTGACTGAGTAGCACACAATTTTCCAGATGGAGCCCCACACACTTTTTCCCTGACGAAGCCCCACCCACTTTTTCCCTGACAGAGCCCCACCCACTTTTATTTTTGCTGATGCCCCACACAATTTTCCTGATGGACCCACACATACAATATCCTTGACGGAGCCCAACCCACTTTTCCCCTGACAAAGCCCCACCCACTTTTAGCCTGACGGAGCCCCAAATCCTTTTATCCCTGATGGAGCTCCACCCACTTGGGCAGATTGATAGTTGGACAATCAATTTGACGGTCGTGGGTTCAAATCCCAGATCCATTTTTAGTTACCAATGCTTAAGCAGGACCCTTAATCCTCGTTGTTCCAGGGCGGCTGTATGACCCCCCTGCTCTGACCTCAACCATCAAGTTGGGATAAGTCAGCGTAGGCTAAACGACCAAACGTAAATGTCGTCTCGTGAACGCTGCAAATATCAAAGCAAACTACAGAAAGTGGGCGGGTCCTTGTGAGTCTAAAATACGTAGACCCTCGGGACTGTTTTACCCCCTGACTTGTGATTTCATTCCGCAGCAGACTCACACCACGCGTACATTAATACTTAGCAGGCTTACCGTCGTCCTCGCACTCCTCGGGCGGTTTCGCCTTCTTCGCTAATCGAGGATCCAGCCACGACGTTGTTTTGGTGTTGTGACTAAAAACAGAGGGGCAAAAAAAAAAAGAACAGAGGGTTCACACAACATGAAGCACAGACTCGTGTGTGTGTGTGTGTGTGCGCTGCTGGCTACGTCTGCAGACGCGTTTTAATGCGATTTATGTAAATACGCATCTCCGGTTCATTCCAAAGCGGCGCTGCCCGTGTGAGGTCGCGTCCGGCGGTTGCCCGAAGTTATGTAAAAATATACAACGAGCCAGACTTTAAAATACGATATCCTACAAGGCCATGAGGACGGCCGGTGGGAGGTTCTCAGTTAACCGAACGGCAATCAATAATTTTAATGAGTCCCTCGCCTCCCATTACGGCGGAAGAGAACCGGAGACGGAGGAGAACGTCTCTCTCTCTCTCTCTCTCTTTCCTCTTACAGATCTCTTACTGTTGATCATAAAGAGAGTGATTCATTTCGCTGAGTCATCCATTGTGTTGATTCCCGCCTTCCTGTTCCGAAGCACAATAAACACAAACAAAATTGGAAATCTAATTATTTCTAAAAGCTCGTTCGCCGAGCCGTTATCGATTTGCGTATCCGTGACGCCGCGTGAAAAAGAGGCCACCCTCATTTCTCCACATGATTCATGCCGACGCAGACTCTGATACCCAGAATCCTTTCTGCGGCGTTCGAAGGATCCGTACTCACTCGATGAAGTAGACTTCCCCTTTCTCGGTGTAGGCCATTTCCCAGTTGTCGGGCAGCGGGCCGAGGTCGTCGTTGCACTGCGAGTCCGCCGGGGACTTGGGGGCGTCCTGCTCCTCCTCAGGAGCGTCCGTGCCGGTCAGGGTGGGCGTCTCGCCCGGGCACGACGGTGGGGGTATGTCACCCGATGCGTCCGTGCTCTTGTCTTCATGCTCGCTCGACTCTGTGGAGGACGTCGTGGTGGTTAGTTGAAGTGTGTGTGTGTGTGTGTGTGTGTGTGTGTGTGTGTGTGTGTGTGGGTCAAACCACATTGACATCCTTACTCTTTAGGACCCTGCAGCTGTTTATATACTCTACAAGCACTAAGAAACACCTCAGGGTGTCGCACCACCGCTACGTGGTTGGGCAGCACCACCACCCGTGATTGGTGGAGGAGCGGTTGGCGCTACTGCTGACAAACAATTCAGCTGTAATTCTGGAACCCTCCTGATAAAGATGCCCATTAAATAATAAAAGTCCTGATCCCGTTCCTCCACCCCTCCGACGTGCCAAATCCAAATCCATCCCATAATCGCGCGGTTAGACAGAGCAATAAGATGCGCGAGGCGGAGAAACTAGCGTACTAATTATACACGACCGTGTGGTAACTCACCCGGTGTGATGGCGATGCCGTTGCCGTTGACGACAGGACTCTCCTCCTCCTCTTCCTCAGGAGGCTCAATGCTGTCTTTCTCCATGTTGCTCACTGACTTGTTTCTCTTCCTCTTCCCCTCGGCGCTGGGGCGAGCACCTGGCAGCAACTGGTCGGTCACATTAAACAGCATGTGCGTGGGCTCCGCGGGGGGCTTTGGCGTGCCATAGAAGTTGTCTAGACCCCCAAAGAGAACCCCACCCTGTTTGTTAGATAAGCTGGTTTTGGAAAAGAACAATCACAGATGCTTTATAATTCACAAAATATACATCAGGTGGCGCTATTTGTAAACTCAAGAGAGCGGGCGCACCCCTACAGGAAATAAATACAAGAAACAAAATGCAAGGAGGGCGTTTACAAACTTAAATGCATTGACTGCTGTTCCTCCTTAGCCACTCGAAATGAGCGCCACCTTAAGGAACTATAGCGTAACTGCAAGTGATGGGTGGCGAGTATGGGTAGCGCCCTCTGGGTCCATGAGACAACCAGCACCCATCACAGCTTACTGGATGTCGCCTGCTCCTTTAATTAGCCAGTGTGGATTAGGACGTGGTCTACCACCATAGTAACTCGGATAGCTCGCCCCCTGTGGGAACTACCCCTTAACTGCAAGTGACAGATAGTGAGTGCGGGTAGCGACCCCTGGGTCCGTGAGATAGCCAGTGCATATCACAGCTTACTCCTCTATTTCGCCAGTGTCTTTGAAGACCATCCATGGTGGACCACCTTAGCTGCTCGGATAGCTCGCCCCCTATGGGAACTACCCCTTAACTGCAAGTGACATATAACGCGCACAGGTAGAACCCCCGGGTCCGTAAGCTGGCCGAAATCGATCCCAGCTTATTTCGTGCCGCCTGCTCTTCCATCTGGGTGGGGTTGTAGGTTTGTATACAGCGCCACCTACAGGGACTGGCAATTAACTACACCTTTGGTCTGTGTGATAGCATCCCCATTTGAACATGTCTGATGCCCGCTCCTGTCATGTTTAGTGGGATGGTGGTGCATCTGAATCTATAACCGCAACAGCGCCACCAAACTGTCCGGAAGACACCATGTGCATGGTGAGCATCGTACGCAGGAGTGTACCAAGAGGTAGTGTGAACCTACAAAACTGCACTTAAGCTCCATTTATAAGGTCTGTGAAAGTGCCTCCACAGCGCCCCTGACGCCCCACCCTGCAATCTCACCGTCTGCTCCCAGCTGAACGGCGTGTGGAGACTCCCGAACCGTCGTAAAAGGTGTCACACTTTGAAAACTGCTTAGTATGCGGAGAGACATTTCAGACTAAATTGTCTATCATGTTTTCAATACCCTGCGCCGTTCCCTTATTATCCGAGTGTGTGTGATGTTTGCTATTAAGGCGACCTCCATCACACGGAACCCAGACCTTATATTCAAGATTGAAAAGAAGTCATGTGTATCGGAGGGAATCTGTTAAATGATTAAAATAGAGTACATGGGCTGTGTGTGTGTGTGTGTGTGTGTGTGTGTGTGTGTGTGTGTGAGAGAGAGAGAGAAAGTAAGAGATCATTTGCAGGTCCATGAGGAGAAGGTGGAAAGTTGCCGAGGTCTAGACATGAAAGGAAACAAATTCAGCAACGTTGCCCAGATTTTAAGAAACCGAAGAACTCTGCAACAAATAAAACAAGTATATAGAGAATTTTAGAGACCCCTGCATCTACAATCTCTTCAGATTTTGCAGCCAGATTGAGTTAAACGGCCGTCACAGAGCGGTAGCACGGCGGGTTAAATGAAATCGGATCAGAGTTAATAGCTCAGATTTTAATCAACAACCGACTGCCGGTGTAGATCCTGTTCGGTGTTAACGCTCACCGTTAGCGCTCACTGTGTTCGCTCATTTTACAAATTAAACATACAAACTGCTTCACGGTGTTTTTATTAAAGCAAGCAGCTGCGGCCGAGAAATAAATCCATTGGAGGGAAACAAAACAACACTCAATATTAGTTTTTGTGTTACTGGTTCATTGCTTAGCTGAGACAGGCCACAAGGGGGAGCCAGCGGGCAACAAACATTTATGAAAGCATGAGACGCTTAAGACGCCAGATATGCATGTCTTTAGCCAGCGTGTGGAGCTCGATCTTCAAACCACCTTTCTCAGTAGAAGCCACAACCCTGTATCAGGTTCCGTGTATCAGGTTTCCTGTATCAGCTCAGCGGGGCCACTAGGGGGAGACAGTGAGTAACAGGTGTCTTTAGGTACTACAGGCGCCATACTAAAGTTCAGAGCTTGATGTTTTAGCCAGTTTGCTAAAGAGAAGTCACGACCCTGTATTAGGTTTCATTATTAAGTTAAGTGACACCACTAGGGGGAGACAGAAACCTGATAGCGGATAATGGACAAGTAGCTTTATAGCTAAAGACGCTACGTAGGCATTTCCTCTGTCAGCAGCTAGAGATTGATCTTTAAGCCACTCTGTATAAGGTTCTACTGTTAAGTTTAGCGGGGCCACTAGGGGGAGACAGAGGCCCATAAAGTTCCGAAGAAGAAACAGGATTTAAGTAAAACTTTTACAAACCTTCATACGTTCCACTCTCAAGTAAAGCCCCACTCTTCTCTAATTCCATAAACCGGTCAACGCTCACGAAATTGTAGTCCACACCCGGGACCTCGCCCTCTTTGGGTTGTCGGGTGGTACCTGGTTAAAAAACAAAACAGAGTTTAATTAGGATTCATGCACACCGTACATACAGTGTACAGCATTTACACAGGTTTATGAGGGTACAGTGGGGGTATATGGGTTAGATTTCTGGTGTGGGGGCAGCATATCCTCCCTGTGCCTGGGTGGGTTAACTGCAGGTACATTAGAGACACTAATTCCCTCCCCTGGGTGAAAATGGTGACAGCATCATAAAACTATTTTGTAAACGGACCTATAGAGCGTCAGAGGGCGTCGGTCGGTCAGTCGGACGCACGCACCCGCACGCGCACCTCTAGTTCGAATCTATGGGCCACTTAGTAATGATTCTGATGCTTTAAGTTTATATAAGTACTCGATTTTAATAAAAGAGATTTTAAAATTCCGTTCATGTTTCGTTTTTCTTTAACCCTGAATCAGGACACGGCGCGTCCTCCAGCGAGACGAGACTTCAAAAGGCTCCAAAACACGAATATAGCAACTCTGACAGAACACCAGTCTTGAAGCCCGTTTCCTCGCCGTCTCTTTAAACCCTCAAAATAAACGCCATCTGCTGCGCGCGTTACGCGTGTCAGCTTGAAATGGGTTCTGAAACCAAGTCCAAAAAAATGTTTTAATGCAAAGTGCCCAGGAGGGGGCAGAACTCAGACGTCAGGGTGGATCAGGGTGGATCTCGGGACGCTCTCTAAGGCGCACTCGATGAGTCGCTGTCCCACACTGACCGGCAACCGGAAACCGGAAGTGGAAATTCTCAGCAGAAATCAGAACGGGAACGTCGTCGCTGTGCCAGCCGAGCGGGAAGGTGAATCAGGGACGGGATATTATCAGGGCGCACAGCAGGCGGGCAGATCTGCGATTACAGGTCTTCAGAGATGCTTAATGATGATGATCAATAACAACAGGCATCCTGTAATCAGGGCGACGTGATTACCGCGAGCTGGCGGCTTTGGAGCAAAAGAGAGGCGCGAGTGGGAGACCTGCAGTTCGGCGTCGGGAAATAAATTAAACATGGATATTCAAACGTGGTGCTCATTAATTATATAACATCAAAGATGCTTTTATTTAAAAACGAATAACCTGATGCAGGGTCACCCCCTGGAGAAATGAGGATTAGGGGCCCTGCTAACATTGCGCCGCCCTGCTGCCCGGATTAAAGAATCGCATCTCATTATTCATTCATTCATTCATTCATTACCTTCTGCTTAATTCTTAACGAGGGTCGCAGGAGGTGGTTCCACATGCCCATCCAGGGGAACGTCTCGGGCACTGGGCAGATACACCCATGACAGAGCGCCAACCTATCGCTGGGTCATCTCATTATCTTCCGTTTAATCCCTAACGAGGGTCGCGGGGGCCGGTTCCTCATGCCCATCCAGGGGAGAACGTTTTGGGCGCTGGGAATAAAATCTTAGGACAAGATGCCAAACACCCATCACAGAGCGCCAACCAATCGTTGGGTCATCTAATCATCTTCCGTTTAATCCTCCACGAGGCTCGTGGGGCGGTTCCCCATGTCCATCTAGGAAAGAAGGTATCGGACCCTGGGCAGAAACCCTTAGGACAAGGTGCCAAACTATTGTTGGGCACACACTCTCACACATACAAACACTAAATAGGGGCAATTTAGAGCAGCCAATTCACCTTGAAACCATGTTTTCGACAGAGAGACAGAGAAAACCCACGTGGACACGGGGAGACCATGGAACATGGAAACTCCACCGGGGTTGGGATTCGAACCTGGATCGCCAGCGCTGAGAGGCGAACATTCTAACTACCGCGCCAACCGGAGTCTCAAAACGCCGTGTGGTGATGATATCTGGAATCATGGCAGTAAATCCGCAGCCTGGAGTCCAGAACCCGATGATGTAGCAACATCGTCGCTAACGGCAACCGCGCCAATATCACTGTTAAGGAAAAGAGCTTCAGATGGCGCCTCCAGTTCCGGGAGATTAAATCCGGCGCACAATGCTATCTCGGAAACTGCAGGTGTGTACGGCGCTCGCGCTTCTGTGCTAATTATGTCGCCATGTGTTTGAGAACGACGATCTTAATTCCGGCGATCACCCCGTGCACATGTTATCACAAACAATGCTGCATTATCCAGAGCTCGTAATTGCTTCATAAATACGTCCTGACACCCGTCACAACCGCTTATAACCGACGACATCACCGCCGAACATACGCCAACCGTCCGCCCAGAGGAATTGGGCAGCGAGTGAGCCGGCCATTGGAGGGCACCTGTTTTGTAAGTTTTGTTTTAGTACAACCCCGATTGTGTGCGTACGTCACATTCGCCACCCAGATTGCCGTTGGCGAGTGGCGTAGCGAAGCCAGGCTCCCCGTTTGAGTGACACGGCGGCTAATCTGACAGCGGACCGAGGATGAAAAGAGCATCGGCTAGACGAGCGCTCAGGCAATAACACATGGGCTGGACTTTATCTGCTGGACTTGGAAACCTTTTATAAAGAGAACCTACCAATCTACTGTAACCTGCTGCTGATACGAACTAAAAGCGGAAGCTAAACGAAATCACAGCTGCAGCCGGTGCCTTTTTTTAACATCCTGCTTACTTTGGACAAGAAAAGTCCATTTGGACTGCGGGGCGAGCATCTGCACGAAGCAGCGGCGCGACTCTGACGGGTCCTGAATAATAAAAACGCCCGACACGAAACCCAAATCATCCCAGTTTTGCTACAACGAGAGGCGACTGCTGAGAGAGAGAGAGACACACAGCGCACATCACTTATGTAATACGCAACACACAGAGGTTCCATCATGGTTGCTGAATAAACCAAACGCAAATTAAAGATTCCTTCTGAGAAAATACTTCAAGATATATAGATACACTGGCGGAATAGTCGTGCTGCGCTACGGAGGAGAACCTGTTAACAACGTGAATGTTGAAACGCAATTGTTTTTGAATCAGTGACGGCGTTTGGAGTTTATATATTTCAAATAAACGTATTATTATAGAGTGAGGGGCGAGCAAACATCTGAAATGTATATGTGAAATGAATATAGTGCGAGGTGTGACTACGGTTTTTGGTTTTCCAAGATGGTGATGGAGATGACCAAACAATTGAACGTAGGAGGAAGTGGTAGCTCAGAGGTTAGGGTGTTGGCCTGTCACTGTTAAATTCAGCGGGGCCACTAGGGGGAGACAGCGGGTAACAAACAAGTGGCTTTATGTAATTATTCCACTAGGGGGAGAAAGTGAGTAACAAATGTTATGTTTCTGATGCCACCACTTTAGAGGTGCGATAAAATAAACCCCGTTTCTTTCAGCGGTGGTTACAGAACGTCTCCTACCCGGACCCTCATCCGAGTCCCTGAAGTCCAGCCGCCAGTCACGCGCCGCCTAACGCATGACGGATTCGGCTGACTCACGACGGAGAATGAAAAAAAGGCCTGTAGCTGGATTTATCCGGGGGCTCTGACCGCGCAATTTCCATGCATATAACAGATGAGCGCGCTTTCAGCGGATCGGGCTTCCTGCGCGCACGTGCAGCTGCCACTCCTGCCATCACAAAGAGGCTGTGAATGACATGCAGAGAGGCAAAAGCGAGGTCTCATTTGCACATGCGGCATGAATATGCATGAGCCTCGTCAGCTGGATTAACATGAAGTGATTCTCGGCGAGCGGCTATCGACGCAAAACGCTTTTTCATTGCTGTCGCAACTGGTGATTTACCCTGAGACAGGATCACAAGTGTGATGTACATGAAATCCAGAGAACATTTATTATTATATACATCATGTGGATAAAAGGCACTGGCACACATACAGGAGCTGCTGTTAGATCTTAGATCCCAGAGACGGGATAGGTAGGAGGTTGTGGAGACAAAATTAGGGGGAGATTAGGGTGGGCTGGACCTCAGGGATGAGGGAGAAGGGAGCTATTGGGAGAAGGATGCTGAGGATGGAGAGGAAGGGCAAGGAGGAGGCTGATGTGGTGAAGGATGACATACAGTGGTGGGGGACGGACGAGGCAGATATTCAAAATAGGGCAAGATGGAGAATAAAGATCTACTGCGATGCCCCGTAATGGGAACAGTTGAAAGAAAAAAGTCAGAAAGTCTGGGAGGAAACCAGAGTCCCTGAAATAAACGCCTCCAGGTACAGGGAGGACATGCAGAGACCACTTAGAAAGGACCTACGCTCCCCGGGGAATCGAACCCAGGACCTTGTTTCTGTGAGGCTGTAACGCTAACGGCTGCAACCCTGTTCTGCAACTAGGTTCTCAGTGGGGTTCCCCATGCCCATCCAGGGGAGAACATTTCAGGCGCTGGGCACCCAGGAGAGGGCGCCAATCCATCGCTGGGCACACACTCCCTCACCCATCTACACACTATATGGGGGCAATTTAGAGCATTTCATTTACCTGAAAGCCTGGTTTTGGGGATGTGGGAGGAAACCGGAGAACCCGGAGGAAACCCATGCGGACACGGGCAGGACATGGAAACTCCACCCAGATCGGGATTCGACCAAGAAAGCCCCAGCGCTGAGAGGCGAACAAGATTGTTTTACAAATATCCGGAGATTTATAGGCATCTCAGGGTTGGGAGACGGGTGGGTGGGTGG
>JAOUQT010000033.1:9936148-9949447 GCA_025769995.1 Xyliphius kryptos
AAATTGAATTAAATATATATATATATATATATACACACAGGGTGGGCCATTTATATGTGTATATATACAGTATGTATGTACATACAATATTAAAAGCTTGATCTATATATTGTGTGCATTAACAGTAATTTTTGTTGGCCCAGGTGAGGACAGGGACAGTGAAAATGACTCCACATCAGGCAGTATCATGGCGTCATCCAATCAGAGAGAGGATGAGGTGTCTAATGGCAATGTTACGGGCACTCAAACAAAGACTTTGCCTCAAGTAAAAACAAGGCATGCAAAAATTCCTTGTTTAGGAATTTCCTCCCAGGAGAATACAGGTAACAGTGCAAATAAGAGCTTCTATCAGAAGGAGAGACCAAGTCTGGTGACGCTCATCTTCATGCCCCCAAATAAGAAAAAAAGAAGGAATGGGTACTCCAGAGAGAGGAAAGTTACAAGGACCATCATGGCTATTCTTCTCGCCTTTGTCATCACATGGACCCCTTACAATGTCATGGTGCTAATCACCACTTTCTGTCCTCAGTGCATCCCTAACTCGATGTGGGTGCTGGGATACTGGCTCTGCTACATCAATAGCACGGTTAACCCTGCCTGCTACGCCCTGTGCAATGCCACCTTCAAGAACACCTTTAAGCAGCTGCTGTTGTGCAAGTACAAAAACATTCGTACAGTCAAATAAAACATGCATGTATGTTTCCATGAAGATGGAAGATGAAATATTTTGGTTCCAGAGCCTATGAAATGCTCTGAAAATTGTTCCTAATCAGATTTTCTTTGGCTGTCACACTATAAGAGCAAAATGCAACAATCAATCATATTTCGTATGCGGATTGGAGAATAACTAAAGACTTGACATAAAGATTTATATTCATAATATAAACCAGAATTTTTCTATTCAGTAACTACATGTTTCCGGACAGAGTTGAGGTGAAGTTTATCCTGTGATGGACACCCACATACATATAAAAGTATATAGGAGAAAGCCCATAGACATATAATAAGAACATACAAAGACAGTAAACTGAGACCTGAATCTGAGAGAATGCAATGCTACTTGGTTCTTGAGTCGACACTCTATGCGCTTATTAATAAACACAGATTCTGAAGCTGCCCTTGCACCCGGAGTTGCCGAGTAGTTCTAGTGTTGTCAAACGATCTTATCTGTACAGTTGTGACCAATACGGCTGGACAGTGCATCATTTATCAAGCTCGATCCAAATGAATTGATTGAACAAATCAAAAGGGTCAGGGGCACAGCAACATCAAATGTCTAAAATACTTTCATTCATTACATTTTAGTCCATTTATTTGTTTACATTTAAAGTACACACTGGAATAAAAACAGACTGTGACCTTAGAACTTTCCAAAAAAAATCTGATTGGATTTTTCTGCTGGTGACAACGATCAAGCAATCCACATATTCATCACAGGGAGCCAAAGGCAGCTTCTTCACAAAACGAGAAAGAAACATCTTGCCACAGGTGAACACAATAGTCGAACCAATGAAATGAATGACAGAAAGTTTCAGATGCAGTGGGAAATTAATACCTCACTAATATATCGGGTCAGCCGTGGTCTTAATGGATAGGGTAAAGGGCTGGGGACAAAGAGATCGCTGGTTTGAGCCCCACTCTAAGTCATGGCTGAAATGCCATTGAGCAAGGCACCCAATCCCCAACTGCTCCCCATGTGCCTCAGTGGAGGCATTACACTGCTCCAAGTGTTCAGCCCTATAGGGATCAATAAAGTATCAATTATTCATGTCCAGCTTTTGTTGGGATCTAAAGCCATGAACCATTTGAAGTGGAATTTAAAATGCTGTATTACACTCACTGGCCACTTTATTCTGTACACCTTGCTAGTAAAATGTTGCACCCCCTTTTGCCTTCAGAACAGCCTTAATTCTCCGTGGTATACTTTCAACAGAGATCTGCATTCCTTGGTTGTAAAGTAGTTATTTGAATTACAGTTGCCTCTCGAACCAGTCTGCCCATTCTCCTCCTACCTAACACATCTTTAAGGCATTCTCAACCACACACTGGATGTTTTCTATTCCAGACCATTCTCTCTTAACCCTATGGATGTTTGTGTGTGAGAATCTCAGTAGATCAGTCAGTGCCCTTCTGGCGCTAATGTTCAGTCACTTTAATTACCCTTCTTCCCCATTCTGATGCTCGGTTTGCACTCGGAAAGCTGTTTCGGTCACCTCTACATGCTTAAATGCATTAACTTGAGGCCATGCGATTGGCTGATTAAATATTTCTGTTAATATAGGTTTACCTTATAAAGTGGCCAGTGAGAGTATGTCTAAAGGGCAAATTGTATTAAGAGTTCATTTTAAACAGATGCAGTCACAATGGGAAATGGTAAATGAGGTTTAAATCCCAAACTGCATTTAAAACTTGGTTTAAGTGAGGAACTAACAGACCTGAATTTCCTGCTTATTGCTACTGTGTGCAATGAAATGAAATGTACAGGATGAAAATGGTCTGTCGTGTTACAACTGTACAGATACATACCTGTTCACCTGCACGTATGCATTTACAGCCTTTCAACTGCCCGCATGCCTAAAACAATGTACCATCATTAATAAGCTTCCTGTATTTAACATGGATTAATAACTGCCACGTTTCACCACTTGATTATTCTGAATGGATCTTGTTCCTGTTTGTAACGTTCACACTCATTCCCATCAGTATTTATCCTGGTGTTAGTCACAAACATGATGTCGTCTGACAATAATGTATTAAGCTGTAATGCAATAAATCATGAACATTTGCTTATTTTTGAAGCTCTTCCTCGTAGAGCTGAGCAACGTGGTAATAGGATATCGATTTCACAATGAAACACACCCCGATTTCTTTTCCTGAAAAGGACAGAGTGACTCATTATATTGATGACTGACTCATTAATAACAGTCACTACACGCTGATTTTTTTCCCCCAATGTGTTTTTCTTTTCTTTCTTTTCCCGTATGCTCTTTAAAAATACAGATAACAAAATTAATAAAACCATAGAATCAAATATGGCAAATGTTTAGAAACCTAAATATTGTGTAATTCATTCGTGTGGCCACAAGCAAACATTCTCAAAAAAACATTTTAATTTTTTTAGCATAGGAAAATAGACATTCCAAACATAATCTTAATGAATTGAGAATATTTTTTATAGAGCTTTAAATTGCATATGTTCTTCTTACTATGAAGGATTTTCCGCTGTTCTGTCACAAGCATGGAAAAACAGTTCACTCTGAACACTGATCCATATTTAATTAAATAAGAGCAGTACTGGAGCTCTCATCGTAATGGTAACAGTAATACTTTAAGGCATTCAGTATATCGTCAGTATTATCTGAGTGAGAAAATATTTTTAAAGAAGATAAAAATAATTCAACTATACACTTACTAATAAAAGGCATTTAAGAAATAGATACTATTAAACAATTATAACCAAAGTGTGTTCAGAGTTCTTATTAGAGAACACTAAACTAATTAAAAAGTTCCTTCACATTTCTGATAAAAATAAACACATCGTGACAATGTTCAGTGAGGTAGTACAAATGTAAGCTGTGACACATTAGCAGGTATTCACCTAACCCTTTCACCCTCAGTCATCTCCCAAAGTCCCAAGTTCAACACTTTAAGACATGGGAGCTGTGTTATCCGCTCCAGTCCCCGTTTGGTGATTTTTGTGCAGCCATACAGATCAATGCCTGTCAGCTGAGTCAGGTGGTCGGCAATGAGCTCAAGGCCCTTATCTGTGATGCGCACACACTGTCCAATGTTCAGCGTCTTCAGCTTGTGCATCTGACGCACCATCCTGTTTATTCCATCGTCGCTGATGTGACATGAGCACAGTGAGAGTGACTTGAGCTGATAAAGTCCCTGTGCAATGTAGGCCAAGCTCTGATCTCCAACTTTGTCACAGAACGACACATCCAACCCGAAAAGCCGAAGCGAGCCCATGGACAGGTGCATGATCCCAGTATCACTGATGTTGTCACACGAGCGCAAGTTTAGAGTCCACAGCTGGGTCATGTGTGACAGGTGAATCATTCCACCATCTGAAATGCCACCACAGAAGCTCAGGTTCAGGACTTTAAGTTTGCTCAGGCCCTTTGCGATATGCTTGAGTGATAAGTCAGTCAGTTTCTGACAATCCTGCAGAGTGAGATTTTCCAAACCGAGGCACCCTTCAGCAGCACTGCGTGTCATGCCAGCCAGATGGCCAATGCCCACATCGGAGACGTGCCTGCAGCTGCGCAGATTTAGGCTCTTGAGTCTGTGCAAGCCCCATGCGATAAGGAGCAAGCCGGTGTTGGTGATGTTACTGCATCCACCGAGCTCCAGAAACTCCAAGTTCTTTAGGTACTGTGCAATTCGGCCAAGGCTGGAGTCTGTAATCTGTTTACATAGACTGAGGTTGAGGATCCTCAAGCAAGGTATGTCCTGCACAAAGGCATGTCCAAGTCCGTTGTCTGTCAGATTGTAGCATCCGCTCAAGTTAAGGCTCTCGATGTTCGGCATACCCTGAATGACATAGCTGAGGCTGCGTCTGAGACTCAGGATCTGAACTTTTTTAATCCCCCGGCTTTGAAGACTCGGGAATAAGGACGGGTTTGCTCGTCTCAGGTGAAGCTTGGCTTCCACTCCTCTCCACACTGACTTGTGGTAGGATGCGTCTCTCCAGGTCACACATACCTGCGCCACCCTGCCTTTTCCTTTAACGTCCAGGTAACTAAATATCATGGCCAAAATCTCCGGGAAAAGGCTTGAGATGTGGGTCTCCATTTCACCGCTCTGCCAAACTTCGCCTCTACGCTGCTTTATCGAATTTAGCCGACCGGCTAAGCTAAAGTATCTAGCTAACTAGCATTTAAAATCGGCTAAAATGAACCATTAATACTTAATGATCAGAAAACTCCCATCGTGATAAAATAGACACACTAATATCACTATGGCCAGATAATTAGAGAGACCGTTCTTTTAAATTTTTTGATGTATGAACGCGTGTATCCCGGCTCTGTTAACCGAACATGTTAAGCTAACGAACAACTAGCGTCAACATTTGGTAAACACAAGGCTTTGTATGGTCTTTGTTTACTAAAGTCCAGTTCGTGGTTTGTTTTAATATAAAATAGTTCCTTTCTCAAACCAAAGATTCCGGGACATGTTTCAAATAAACATTTAAGTACAAATAAAAAAAATAGTTATAAGCGATGCGGAATTAACACGGATAGTTCCCATCCATTCCAGTTCGCGCTGACCCAAATCGGTATACCCTGCATACACTAGTGCATTACACCGGGGGTGGAATAATAGTTCTCATGCCCTATGTAGTGCACTTCATTTTAAATAGAAAGTCATATGCGATGTAGCCCGAGGAACCTCACTTCCGGTGGCCTTCTTTATTAACCCCTACCGATTGTATTCATTTTTACGTTTTGTATTCGTTTTAAATAACTCAATCGAGTCAAAAGTTTTAAACGTTTATTATAATAAAAAAGTGACAGCATACGCGACTAAATAATTTAGCCACCAATGTTTGTAATAAAATCTTTATCATTAATCGTGCCCCGACACACCAGCGTTCGCTTCCGGTAGAGCGCGCGCTCTGCTGGCGGATGAATTGTTGAGCCAATACCTGAAAATGGTAGTGTTGACTGCTAAAGCAGAACGGAGATCATAATAAACCTAATAACCACAGGTTGTCCAAAATATAAAGCTAGTTTAAAAAGTTTCACTTTGTCTCCCAATACTATTTTGTTTCTAAACGCTCAAGAAAAAACCAACATGCTTGTGTAAAAACAATTCTTTACAATTACATTAACTGTGTCCATAATGACTTTATAAATATGTGATAAAAGGTTGTTACATAATTACACAATAGAAACTTGACAAATAATCATTCACATTTGTTTCAAAAGCAGTACAATTGTCTGTACAATCTTAAAAAGTTTCCTCAATTATTGATCCGGTGTCCATTAGGATACCACTAGTACCCCTGGTAAGCAGCTCAATTCATAAAGAATGCACTGTAAGCTAAAATGACCAGTTTTTACAATTAAATGATTAAATTAAACATGTACATGGACAGACATCTGAACTTTAAACCACACCACAGACCATAGTCCCATCTTTTATGATTTACCTGTAAGGTGCAGCAAATATTAACATGTTAAACACACAAACTGTGCTGTAACTGGATAATGAAGGCACACGCATGAAATAAATCCTAACACCAAGTGATCACAGTTCATATTTGCACGGTATTTATACTGTACTTTCATTAGGCATATGTTGAGGTGAATGAAACAGCATGTACCTATAAAAAAGGGCTAGAAATTCATGCAGTACACCCAGTGCTGTAGTACATCAACTAAACGTGTTTGCTATAAAACATCTAAAACAGTATCCATTTTTTTGTTTGCTTGTTTTTTTTAAATTGAGGTTTGGTCAGCCGTAGCTATGAAACAGTCGTACAGTACAGTGTGATATTCAATGCACACATAACTAGCTATGTGTTTAGTTGTAAGGAAGCTGCCTAGAGGTTGAGCATTTCTGGTCACATTTGTGCTTCTGAGATTAAAGACCGTCCTATTTGGAAAGTAGCACAAGGACGGACATTCTCAGGTTTCTTATTGTTTAATAAACAGGCTAAGCACTGGTCACATACAAGGCTCTCTTATTATTCATGTACTGTAGGTGAAGAAAAATTTCAATATCAGCGCACGCCTTACGTGTAGTGATTTAAATAAAGCATACATCTGAATGTAGAGTGTTTTACAGTTCAGCTCGTCTTCCTGTTGGTACCGAAAGAGTCTGAGCGACAGTGGGAAAAGTCGATGAATATCCCATCCTGATCGGAATCCACAGAGTCTACACCCTGCATAACGATCGTTTCTGGACTAGAAGAGCAGCTCGTAGGTGAAGACATGGCTTTATCCATCTCCGAGGTATGAGCGTGTAATGGCGCTGTAGAGTTCTGGATAAAGATGGATGGTAGGACGAGAGTGGGCTGTGCTGCAGTTCCACGCTTTGCCGTAGGTAAGGTGAGCTCATGCTCTACTGGGATCCCAGGGGTGGAGCTTGCCTCCACACTGACGGACAAGGAAAAGCCCTGCTGCTCCATACAAGAAGTGACCTCACATGCCGAGTGGCGACGAATACCCACGCTACCAACAGAGCCAACCTCAGTGTCGTACTCTGCCACAGGGGTAAGCATGGGGATGTTGTAGCTCTTGGAGCGCACCACTGGGTTGGTGGAGGGGATTTCAGCCAGTTTGGGCCAGCACCGCTGCAAACGATTTTCTACGAACAGTGAAATATACAATATATGCCAGTATAAAAAAAATGCAATTTAAAGAAATAATTTATTCTTGGAGTAAGTATTCAGATATACGGTGTGGTACTGTGCAAAAGCACACATTTTGTTATATATGTATTTTTATTGTATATTTACAAACAATATTTTTTCAAGTTTTTCACAAATAATTTGATATTACACAAACATTTTTGTATGTCAGTAAAGAAAGCAATATACTGTACATTCTTCTGCAACTTTATTAGGTGTTAGTAAAAGGTTGGACCCGTTTTTACATTCAGAACTGCCTTAAATCTTCATGGTACTGTATACTTTTAACAGAGATGGCATTCTGCATTCCTGTAATTGAGTGGTTATTTGAGTGACTGTTGCCTTTCTATAATTTATGCCCATTCCCCTCCGACCTCTTATATTTTCTCTTTTATTTATATATATATATATATATATATATATATTCTCTTTTTTGGACCATTGTCTGTAAATCCTGGAGATGGTTGTGCCTGAAAATCCCAGTAGCTCAGCAGTTTCTGAAATACTCAGACCAGTCCGTCTGGCAAGAAACCACCATACCGTATTCAAAGTCACTTTAATCACCTTTCTTCCCAATTCTGGTGCTTAATTTGCAGTTCAGCAAGTTATCTTGACCACCGCTTGTTGAGTTGTGGCCATGTGGTTGGCTAACAAAAAACAATTGAACAAGTGTACCTACATATATTATATTGTATATTGCATAACAGAACAAAACAAAAATAAAAATAAAAGCATACTGGGTTTTGCTGCAAAAAAGAACCAAGTGTGACAGACACAAACTCCAGAAGAACTGTTTCAGATTCTTCAAGAAATTAGATTTTTTAATCTGAAATATGGTATAGTGGTATTTTTTGTTGTAAAAGTAATGTTTGGAAATGATCATCATATATTGTAATGCAATGTTCCTACAACACTTCTGTTTACTAGTTCAATATCAGACATGCAGATTTTTAAATGCCTGGTTCACCTGTTAACACGCTTTATAAATATATGAATATAATCAGAGTTCAGATTATTTTTGCTCATAATTTCAATTCACGTCTCTTACCCATAACACATGAACAGTACGTGGCAGCGCAGTCATGTGCACAGAGGCCGTGCGTCCCCAGGTAAGGAGACACCACCTTCTGAATTAGCGACTCTAGCTTGAGGTACTCCTCTGTCACACCGCGTGGCTCGTGAACCCCCTGCACGCCATTCAACACAGTCCAAATTAATAGGTGTAAAAAAAAAAACATACACAGCCTAGGTTACTATAGTATGTGTGCTCGGTACCTGAAGGACCAAAAGCATCTGGACAATGGATGGAGGAACACGGGCACGTGGCCTGGACAAAGCTTCATCCAGCTTCATGTTTAGAGTGATGGTGTTCCTGAAGAGCAGCAGAGCCAGCTGCCGGACAGACGGTTCCTTTCCCTGTGTTACCCAACAAAAAAATTTATATAAGACACTGGTAGAAAAGTACTTCTTTTCTCCTGACAATCATGGAACTAAATCTGTGTTATTTATATATACTTTACAGATTTAATATATTTTGTCCAGATTGTATTAGCCAAGAAATATTTCACTCTGCTATAGACGTATTTAAACATTACATAAGACATTACATAAAAAAAGATTCTCAGCAAGCTTCATACATCATTTATGGTGTAATATATGAAATATTTTATTCAGCCCAGGATGAAATAAGATAATATTTCACAATGGTATGCAAAATGGATATAATGTTTTGAACTATTATTCATTCATTATCCTCTGCTTAATCAACATGAGGTCATGGTCAGCCGAGGGCAAGGGCAGTAACAACCGTGGACAGGGCACCACTCCATTTTACACTTTAGAGACTGTTTAAACTACTGTATTAAGGATCTGAAGGCCATTGTTCCTTCAATGGACATTAAAAGAAATGGGAATGGCATGGCCTAAAACACTGAGACAGGGCAATTTAGGTTAATGAAATCTAATTAATTATATGATTTCAAACAGGTGATATCATCCTGTGATTGTAATCATGATTTAGCATAGATGGGACAAAAGATGGGACAAAAGTACAAACTGTAAATAAAAACATAATGCAATCATTTACACATCTCACAAACTGATATTGTATTTACAATAGAACATAGACTACATTTCAAATGTCGAAAGTAAGACATTTTGAAATTTCATGCCAAATACTGGCTCATTTGTAATTTCATGACAGCAACACATCTCAAAAAAGTTGGGACGGGGCAATAAGAAGCTGGAAAAGTTTTAAGAAACTGCCGGAGGACCAATTACCAATAGGTTAACAAGATAAGAAGAGCATCTTGGACCGGCAGCCGCTCTCAGATGTAAAGATGGGTAGTGGATCACCAATCCCCCTAATTCTGCCCTGACAATTAGTGGAGCAATATCAGAAAGTAGTTTGACAGTTTAAAATTTCAAAGAGTTTGAACATATCATCATCTACAGTGCATAATATTATTAAAAGATTTAGAGAATCTGGAAGAATCTCTGTGCGATAGGGTCAAGAGTGGAAAACCATACTGGGAGCCCGTGATCTTAGACGGCTCTGCATGATATACAGGCATGCTTCTGTATTGGAAATCACAAAATAAGCTCAGGAAAAAAATTTGGCACATCATAAAAAGGCAGTTGAGCAACTAGAATCTTTTATTAGAAAATAATGGCTTAACACTTCTATCCCTTAACTTGAGCAATTTGTCTCCTGAGTCCCCAGACATTTACAGACTGTTGTAAAGAGAAAAGAGGATGTCTCTCAGTGGTACACATGGCCTTGTCCCAACTTTTTTGAGATGTTTCGTTGTCACAAAATATAAAATCACCTAATTTAACATGATACAATTTTACACATTTGATATGTCATCTATGTTCTATTCTGAATATAATATGAAATTTTGAAAATCATTCTGTTTTTATTTACAATTTGTACTTTGTCCCAACTTTTTTTTGGAATTGTGTTTGTACAAAAACCGCATCCATCTTTGTGATGGAAACTGATTTCAGTTTATTGTGACAACAACACAAGATCCTTAAATTAATCACCATCTGAAAGATGATATAAGGACCATTGCTTTGCTCTAAATAAACTTCGCATAACCTTTGGAATTATGCATTTAATACCATAACTGTACAACATTTAAAAACCAGTGAAATCTGGTGTAGTCTACATCTGCAGCTGGATTATCTTAATTTCTGACAAAACAAACAAAAAGATAAAAAATGTAAAACAATGGACTATGCATGAAAGGACAGTGTATATGAATGAAGTGGACATGGCTACCTGGACTGGGTGAAAGATCGCTTGTAGCATGGAGAGAACATCACAAAAGAAGAAGTCCCACGTCTCAGCCAGGGAGTCGAGTAATTTCTGACCTGTGAAAGAATTCCCAGTTGTAGTCTGGACACTACCATATATTCACAAATTAAATAATTTTAGTTGAAAAAATGCTCTTTGATAGAAAAAATGGTCCCTGACCCTATGTTTCGAATAAGGATGACACATGACTTCTCATGGCCAATAAGAAGACAGCATAAAAAGACGCAGGATTATAAATCATATGATGATATTTGTTCACATGGTTTTCCTGCAGGTAACCCCCCTCCCCCCACAGCCCAATAATATGCAAGCTAGGTGAATTGGAGACGCTAAATTGACTGTGTCCTAAGCCAAAAAGATGAAGGTTATGTCACGAAGGGCATTTGGCGTAAAACATTTGGCAGGAAAAATCT
Organism: Xyliphius kryptos; assembly: GCA_025769995.1. Classification (NCBI taxonomy): domain Eukaryota; kingdom Metazoa; phylum Chordata; class Actinopteri; order Siluriformes; family Aspredinidae; genus Xyliphius; species Xyliphius kryptos. The sequence continues at coordinate 9,947,244 of JAOUQT010000033.1, forward strand.
TAAAGACAAAAAGATATTGTTGAACATGCTTTCTATATGAAAACGTATTGCTTTTAATAATTGCAGTTTGCTTTTAGTTTCAACAAAAGGAACAATAAGCATCATCAGTGCTAAAAGACTTGATGTTTTGAATATGGGATGACATTTATCAACCTACCTACCCGATTTCAGGAAGCATTGTTCCCGAAATATCAAAATAATGATAAAAAAATGATCCCTACCTTCCATCCCTATTTTTTTTAAAAACTGCAACAGGCAACAAAGGTAGTTTTATGGCCTCCGTGTGTTTTAGTCATTATACACAATTTGCTCCATTTACCTTCATAGAATCTTATTTTGTCCCTCAGAATGACCATGCCTTTAGTCAACAGCTGATTCTACAAAAACAGGAAAAATGAACGTGGGCAAGAAAAAGGAAGAGAGCTGTTTACTGACATAGATATGCATCAGTGTATTGTGACAGAATAGACATACAGTACTTGTAATCAGGCGGTCTTACCTGCAGGTACTCTGTAAAAAAAGAGCCCAATTCAGTTTTCAGCAGCTGCCTGGAAAAAAAACAACATCAACCTATCAATGCACTTCCTATCACAAGTAACAAGTGCATTATGAGGGTATATTATTTTTAGATGTATAGATGTTTTTTCAGATTGTTGATCTGTTATAACTCAAATAAGGATGGGATCAAATAAGGCCACTGTCGCCATCCAGCTTGATAATTGGGGAAAATTAACATTATCAAGTCTCATATTTATATCTTGTCTATAATTTCTGTAAAGCTGCTTTGTCACAATGTTCCCATTGTAAAGAGTTCTATATAAATAAACCTGAAATGAACTGAATTATATTTTTATCACTAATTTCTGCAATATAATTTTATACTACAGGAAACTCAGCAGCAGTACACGTGGTTATAGTACATTTCATTTAAATTGTTGCAGGTACTAGGATACTAACCCTTGTGCACACAGCACAAGATCCTCCAACTGACAAGAAGACAGCTTCATTAGGCTAATCATACAATGCGGCCCAAAAGTATTTGGTCAGCCACTGACTGTGCAAGTTCTTCTACTTAGAAAGGTAAGGTCTTAGGTCTGTAATTTTCATAGGTTATATTTCAAATAAGAAAACAAAATGAGAAAAAAAATCCTGGAAATCCCATTGTTGAAAGATAAGTATTTGGTCACCCACAAACAAGCAGGATTTATGGCTCTCACAGACCTGTAACAACTTCTTTACGAAGATCTACTCTCCTCCACTCGCTACCTGTATTAAGTGTACCTGCTTTACCTGGTTATCTGTATAAAAGACACCTGTCCACAGCCTCTAACAGTCAGATTTCAATCTCAACCATGGCCAAGAACAAAGTGCTCTTGAAGAACACCAGGATGAAAATTGTAGACCTATACCAGGCGGGGAAGAGTGAATCTACAAAAGGCAAGCAAGCAACTGTGGGAGCATTTGTAAGAAAATAGAAGACCATTAATAATGTCCCTCGATCTGGGGCCCCATGCAAGATCTCATACCGTGGGGCAAAAATTAGAGAGCCGGGACCAAAGTACAAAGGCTCCCATCAGTAACACACTATGCTGAGAGGAACTCCTGCAGTGCCAGGCTGTATCCCGGCTTAAGCCAGTACATGTCCAGGCCCATCTGAAGTTTTCCAGAGAGCATATGGATGATCCAAAAGAGGATTTGGAGAATATAAATGTGGTACTCGTTGTGTTTGGAAGAAGAAGAAAGCTGAGTCGCATCCCAAGATGAAGTGTCACTGGGTCTTCGAGCATAACAGCACGCAAAGAAGGTGTGGCTCAGTAAAAAGCATTTCAAGTGGCCTAGCCAGTCTCCAGACCTCAACCCCATAGAAAATTTGTGGAAAGAGTTGAAACTTCGTGTTGCCCAGCAACAGCCAAAAAAGAAACAACACCACTTGGATGAATGGCCCAAAATACCAGCTACAGTGAGTTCAAACCTGGTAAAGACTTGCAGGAAACATCTGACCTCTGTCATTACCAACAATGTTTATGTTACAAAGTACCGAGTTAAAATTTTGACCAAATACTTATTTTTCACAATTATTTACAAATGAATTTATTAATCCTACAATGTGATTTCCTGTATTTTTTTCTCATTTGGTCTCAGAATTTAAGTGTAATTATAATAAAAATTTCAGACCTCTATCATCTTTCTAAGTAGGAGAACTA
>JAOUQT010000033.1:9977483-9988065 GCA_025769995.1 Xyliphius kryptos
TTTTTACAGATAAAGTATTTATAGATAATTTATTATTATAAATTTGTCAGATATAAAGTCATTGCTAAATCCAATAAGGCAGAAAATTATTTTGTCCTGCTTACATCAAGGCTTTGCGAAACTTGTTTGCCATTTTTCTTGACTTGTGCGTAGCTCATGGCATCCCGAGCAAAATCATCCACCAGCTGGTGAAGGTCATCTGTAAAAGTACCTTTTCGGGGAAGGTTAGTCACTTGGCTTGGCCCATTTTCTGATTTATTTGTAATTGTGGTACCTTTAACAGACAGTACACAGAAACACACCAAACATAGAAACCAGACCACTCAAAAGTAATTTAATATTATGGGCTCAACAATGCTCCAAAATGAACTGAGGCAAAGCAATTACCTTCTGTCTTAGCATCCTGAACAAGTAAATTCAGAAGATCTGAATCCTTTTCTGTAGACTGATGACTGACTGAAGAGTGTAGACTTGGGTCAACTGAATGAAGTTTGTTACGTTTATCTCCTATAAGTAAACCAAATAATTTACAAAAACAGGAATTTGTCACTGAGAATATACACAGTCTGTGGAAAACTAACTTCATTGTATACCTTGCTGATGAGGACTGCTGTGGATGCTATTACCACGGCTAGATTTGTTGTTCTTACTTTTGGTAAGCCTGCGCCGGCCTGCTGCCACAGCTACAGGAGAAGAGGCCACAGTGGATGGGCGTGTTTTGCCCATTCGTGCAAACAGCTCCTCAACCTCCTTCTTTTGCTTATACTGCAAGGCCTGGATCTCAGTCATATGCCTATTAGAAAGGAGTGATTAATAAATTGAGAGGATTAATGAAATATCGAAAAGGTGCATTAAATTATTTTTTAGCGATGTTCAAATGTACAATTCCCACCTTTCCCTGAGCTGTCTGATTTCTTTCTTAAAGGTTTCATCCTCTGGTTCAGAGTCATCACTGCTTAAAATGCATTGAGAGTTAGGTTGTACTGCAGGTACATTTGATACACTAACTAGTTCTGCTTTTGAGACGGCATCTTCCTCTCCAGCCGGAGTGACTGAGAAACATCCCACTTTAAAACCGGGACCGGAAGTCACTTGAAAGCGCCCGATTGTGGTGGTGGTGGTAGTAGTAGTAGTCGCAGCAGCAGCAATGGCAGCAGATGGAGGAGAAGCAGAATCCGGGGGAGGAAATGATTCTGAAAGGTCATTGTCAGGGTTTGGCAGAGTTTGATAGTTATGGACTGTGTTTTCAGGGCTTGAGACCGTTAAGGACGTTGAGGATGAAGACGAAGTAGATGTTGATAAAGATGTCTGCATTTTATTTGGGCAACAGGTAATGTCTACAACTTCATCGGTGGCCACAGAAACCTAGACACAATTATTTGTAAAAGCCTGTTCATATACATTTATTGTAAAGTTCAGTTAACTAAAAAACATGAACACTTTCCATTACCTGAAATCGGCCAAGTCTAAAACCTTCACCAGTTGGTGGCGTCACTGAACGACTATTTTCTACACTGGTAGAGCTCTCTTGAGGTCCACATACAGAAGCCTAAATTGAAGAACAAAATTATACAGAGTAGATCCATATAATAAGAACTGCTCTATAACAAGGATACCAGAAAAACCCAGACAAGTACAGTGAGGCATACCTGTAGTTTCGGTACACTGTGATCAACTTGACTAGTTTGCATTTGGGTCGTAACTGGACCTCCCTGACCTTGAGAGACAAACACACCAGGGGCAAAGTGCCCACTGGAGCTCAAAGACAAGCTAGCTGATGCCACACTGCCTGCAGTGGAAGCCAAACCAGGAGGTGGAGAACAGATAGTGTTGGGAGGTGAGGAGGCAGGCGCCACCTCGCCTGATGCATCAGGCTGGGCTGACGATCCAGATGATGAACCCTGGTCATGAAACAAAGAACGTAGCTTCTTGTCAAGTGCCTGAATGTCCTCAATACCTGGTGACTTTCCCTGGGTCTCCCCCTCACTTTCCCCACACTGGCTGGGGGCAAGACTAGGCATTGTTGTGGACGTAGTAGCATGGGAAGGAGTAGGAAGCTGTTCTCCAACAGAGGTTGGTACAGCAATGTTGCCCTCAGGCAGCTGATATGGAATTGCTGGGGTGGGAAGTGATGTACGACGCTGAGTACTGGGTTTATCCGGTGGTGCAAGTGAAGGGGATGTCCTGCCTGTCTGTGGCATCTGAGTGGATGTAGGTGGGGAGGTGGATCCAATAGGCACAATGGCAGAGGTGTTTGTTGCAACTTGGCCCTGGTATACTGTTTGAGGTGGTAAAGCTGAGGTCTGGCTGGTGCTGGGAGGTAAGATGTTTTGCCCCTGTGTAGCTGGGGCAGGATCCAACACTAAAACAAGAAAAGACAGCTCAGCTGAATGCACGTAATAAAACAATTCAAAATCATTGGCTCTGTGGCCGAAGAACTCACCTGCCGACTCACTTGCCAGATCATCTCCAAAAGATGTGCTGGCAGAGGGAGGGCCAAAAAATGACTCTCGAACCCGTGCTTCTGGTACAGGGCTGACAATGAACCGCCGACCTGCCGAGTGCACCACCTGCGCAGCCAGGCTGGGTGGCAGACCTGTTGACAAAAGTTAATATTTACTATTAATAGGCAGATGTGACACAATACCAGTTTAACCTTAAAACCCAGAGTCCACACCCATTTCCTCTCAACAATTCAAAGCAACATTCCACAAGTTCCATGCACCTAATTATTAATGAATATTAACAAGATTAACATTCTTTTGAAATTAATAATTAGGCTGTCAATTCAATTCTAAACCTGCAGGAATTTACACTATCAAAAACATCCATGGAAAAGCACAATGTCATAATTAGTGTTTTATTAACATTACATATAACAAAATATCATTTCACGACTTCACAAATTTACTTGATTTGATGATTTCTTCAGGTATTAAAATTTCATAAGCATTCAGTATGTATTAGTTGGAACCAGTATGGAACCCTGAAAATACCTGTTTAAAGCACTTACCTGGCAGATTAGGATTTGATATCTGAGGGATTTGTTGGTTTGCATCATTTATGACCTACAATATAAACAAAATTATCAATAATTGCCATTTAAAACTTAATTATATTCATTATTGCTTATAGAATTTCTGGGAATTAAATACCTGAGAATGGCCATCTTTAGCGGCCTCTCGTTTCTCATCTGCCATGTCTATCACTTCTTGTACCTGATCTATGAAGGCTTCACGCTCACTCTCCAAAATGAAGTCACTTGCGACCTGAATGCACAACATAATGTTTTATTAACTAAAATGTATTGCATATCAACAAAAACAGTGAAATGTCATTCAAAATTGGCAAATAACTGTGAAAGTACAGTACCTGAAAGGGTGACGGGACAAAGTGGTTCTACAAACCTGAAGTTAAACTATTGTTCAATCACCATAGTGTATGAGGAATTAAGGTTTTTGTTTCTAATCCACTAGTACACAGGCGCATACATTTATTTTCCTACACAATTTTATAAAGCCAAAAAGGGAAGCAGACATAATCCAACATGTCGCTGCCACTGTGAATGAAGGGTTAAGCGGCATAAATGATACATTTAAAAAGAAAAATAAGGCTACCATGATCAGTGCAATTTCTTCAGGGTTGTCTCCATCCAGATCAAATTTAAATGTCACCATTTTCCTGTTGTGGGTTTCCAGTTGGCACTCGGCCACCCTGTCCCCAATATTGGAAATCTGAAACCAACGTCACAAATTCAGAGAAGAAAATTAATTAATATGTTCATTAATCATTTTTCCCCCCTTCTGATGAATAGTTTCCATAAATGTATTCTATAGGAACTGATAAAATGATAAAACAAAATTAACTAACAATATTTACATGAACATTAGTCTAAACATAAACCAAGCAGTCAGTTATTTTAAGATGAAGGTATTTCAGATTACACCTTTAGTCAAGATAATTTTAATTAGTAATCATATTGTTTTATGGAAATCACACTAAAATGAACTTGATATTTCTTACATTAAGCACAACAAGCTTGGGCTTTGCAGACTTGTCGTGGCGTGAACGGCTGCGGACTGAGCGGCGCTGGTAGCGCTTTGTGGAACTAGCTTCATGCTTGCCTTCATTCCCATCACTCAACCCTGAAGCTGGATCTGATTGGCCACTGAGATATAGAATAGCAGCAATATACCATGTTATTCATATGGAACTGATAACGTCACACAGCCAATTCTCTATAATAACAAATACATAAAATGTCTAAAACATTCCAACAGGGTAGAAGCTTTGCGTCCATACTGGGTTCAAAGTCACAAGAAGTCTTCTAAAACATACCTTTCTGCAGATGGTGGAACCAGCATGGATTGTGTTTGATTCTGATCCAAAGACTGGGAAACACTAAGAGGAATCTAAAATAAAAAGAGCAACTGTTGGAAAAAAAAATTTCTTCAAATCATTCAAAAAAATGTATGGACTAGATACATTAGCTATTTTTAAGACATGCTTAGAATTAGACTTTTCTGTCCAGCCCTCTAACCTAACTAAAGAATTCTTGAAGGAAAGCAGTAGTTTTCTGCTGTGCACGCCCTTCTACTACGCACCCGGTGAAACTGTGAGGCCTGATATAAGAAATACAGATGTTCAGCATTTGGAGGTGGAGAGAAAACAGGAGGGCTGAGCTGATTTGACCATACCTGGTAGTTAGCGTGCAAGGAGGAGGGGATAGAAATGCAAAACAGGAGAAGAAAGAAGTTAATGATGGAAGAAAATTAAGCACATGGCATGTTAAATGAGGTCAGACAACACCCATTAGTGTTAATGATGGTGATGGTAACAATGAATAATAGCTGACACATAGACAAAATGAGAAGTCATGGACAATTACTGCACTTTTTCAACATCTAATACACCAATCAGCCATAACATTACAACCACCTGACAAGTTGAGTGATTAATTGATTATCTTGCTATCAAATGACAAGGGGCGAGATATATACATGTGGAAGTTTCAAAATTCCTTATTTTATTTAGAATAGCATCTATCATTTATAGAAAAAAATAGGTGGTTTAAAACGTTGGAAAATAGATATATCTTTCAGCATTGACGGTGTCCTTCCAGATGTGTAAGCTGCCCATGCCACACACACTAATGCAACCCCATAAAATCAGAAATGCAGGCTTCTGAACTGAGCGCTACTTGGGTCGTTCGTCTCGTCTATAGTTTGAATGACACCAAGTCCCTGATTCCCATTAAGAACTTTAAATTTTGATTCGTCTGACCACAGAACAGTTTTCCACTTTGCCACAGTCCATATTAAATATACCTCGGCCCAGAGAAGACGTCTGCTTATCTGGATCCTGTTTAAATACGTCGTCTTCTTTGAACTATAGATTTTTTGCTGGCAACGGTGGATGGCACTAATTCACAGATGATGTTTTCTAAATATATTCCTGAGCCCATTTTGTGATTTCCATTACAGAATCACAGATTTATGTGATGCAGTGCCGTCTAAGGGCCCGAATATCACGAGTACACGGTATCGTTTTCCACCTTTGACCCTTACGCACAGAGATTCTTTCTGATTCTCTGAATATTTTAATGATATTATGCACTGTAGATGATGATATGTTCAAACTCTTTGCAATTTTACACTGTTTTAGACTTTCTGATATCGCTCCACTATTTGTCGGTGCAGAATTAGGGGGGATTGATTGATCCTCTTCCCATCCTTACGTCTGTTTCAAAATGTCTCACTTTTGGCTTTTGATATGTTGTTTATGTTCTATTGTAAATTCAATATCAGTTTTTGACATTTGTAAATTATTGCATTCCATTTTTATTTACAGTTTGTACTGTGACCCAATTTTTTTGGAATCGGGTTTGTAGAACAGCTAAACTTATTTGGGATTAATCAGAGGCACTTTAAATGATGGTGTCTACTGATTCCTATTTAACAGAAGTTTGAATGTCATTGGTTCATTCTGAACACAGCCACACCCCCAGGTATTGCAGGTATTGTATGCAACAACAATATATTAGTTTGTTAAATATGTCAGTTTCTTTTTTTAACTGAGATTTACAGGTTGTTTGTCTCATTAAAGATGTGTCATAAAAAGTTCTGAAATTATTTGTCTTGGTCTTATTTTTTTTATACCAATAAACTTGGCATATTAACAGTGTGTGTACACCTTTTATATTCACTGTACACATACATACATACATACATACATACATGTGTCAAAAGTTTAGACACTACTTTTCATTCAGTGTTTTTATTTATTTCACTCTAAATTCATACTAAAGTCATCAACACTATGAAGGAACACATAAGGAATCATGTAGTAAACCCTTAGTCTTAAACAAAACAAAATTTAGAAAAAAGCAACCTTTAACTCAATTGGAAAAAATAAAGAAAAAATCCTGACTGAGAAAAATTATTTTCCATAAAATGACCTGTTCCACAATTATTGGCACGCTTAAGTACCTGGCTTAAGGACAATGGTTTCCCTGTTCTTAATTGTAAAGCAATCTCACCTGACCTTAACACTATAGAAAATCTATTCTAATTTCTGACCAGCACCTGTACACACATGTGGACAGCCAGGTATGGGTATGTTGGTAAAGAGACAGCACCAAGATGCATTATGGAATGAAGGCAAGTTGGCAAACACAGCGTTATGTTCTGGCCAATGTTGTGATGAGAAAGTGTTGGTTCTGGCATTGATGTTGTTAGTATTATTTAATGGAAATGGCTCATGAATAGACAAACTGTGTTAGATACCACAGCACACCTTCAGCGCTCTTGCAGAGTCCAACCCTTGAGGGTTCAGACCTGTTTTGGTGGCAAAAAGGGGACCTGCACAATATTAGGAATGTGGTTGTATTTTTATGGCTCATCTGTTTACGTCAAATATTTAGAGTTAAAACACACAAGAAAGCACAAATGCAATGATAGAAGAGGCCATGTAGAAATAATAGTGTCAAAGACAAAAGGGGAACATTTAGGGTGATAATGAAAGGAGAACTATGAGAAATAATTTAGCCTTCAAGCATTTTTGAGAACTACGATGTGAGCAGAAGCAAGATAATTCTTCTATGTAGTTTAAGGGAAAATTTGAAATACCAAGACTTTGGTCACCTGCAAATTTTCATTATCCTTTAAAAAGTTCCTGTATTTTATTTTATAAGCCAAGCGTGAGCAACAGGAACTAATGATCTTTGGAAGCAGGGCTTATATAGCTTTTCATAAACACAGTAAACACAAAAATATTAATGCTTTCAGGAGTAATTAAAAATGAAAGTCATTATGTTATTAGCATTCAAATAGGGGTGATTAATCCAAGCTCTTTCGACCAATAATGTGTAGTTGTGCACCTTCATTTATAGGTGGTTTTACTGTGATCAGTATGATTATTCTTGATATATAGCCTTAAGTTGACCGATTTTGCCTGTGTAGTCAGTAGTTATAGTGTACCTGTACTACATAAGAGCCATGCAGTAATGCTGGCTGTGTTGAGCTCTGAGATGCAGTGTCCAGTGAAGTCTGGTTAGTCTGTTGAAGAAGGATAGGTTGAGTGGTCTGCTAGCAAAGCAGAAAAAGAACACATGGTTGGTATTCAGACTCTAAAGATCTAATATCAGAGTAGTTCAACAAAAATGAACAAACAAATGCTCAAAATAAGTAGTTAATTCAGACATGATAAGAACCTGTTGTGGAGCACTGTATTCAGAATTGGATGCAGGAATCAGAGGCTGGGAACTGGTGCCTTGTGCAGAAGGAACCTGTGGCTGAAAGAAAGAACACAGTAGACATGAACAATATGTTTTTCAAATATTTGTTTATTTAGAATAATAATAAATCCTTCCATAAAATACACACTAGGTTATGTGGGTGCACAGCTTGCTGCTGAGGCATTTGGGGGTTGTGTTGTGTATCAGAGGTCTGAGGCAGCTGTTCTGGCTGTGTAGAGCTATAAGAGGGCAGCACTGGCTGAACAGGATGGGATTCTGATGTATTGATAGAGTACTGGCCCTCCATACCACCAACAGCTGCAGGATATATAAATAAAACAATGGAGCATGACTCAGCCAGAACACGTACCAAGATAATACAATGGTTGTTTAATAAAGTTCTTACATGAAGCAGGTGCTGCAGAATGCTGTTGCAGGTGGTGCTGTTCCTTGTCCATCTCCTCTGTCTCTATGAGAACTGGTGTCAAAGTAGACACAGGAAGCTTTGTGATGGAGGAGTGAGCAGGAGTGGGCTCACTAAGAGGCTGTCCCTTTTCCTCTTCCTGCTTCCTTTTCTCCTGTTCTTCTCGCACCAGCTTCCTCTGTTCTCTCTTCCTGCAAATGAGAGCCACGCGGTCCTTTATGGCCTTGGCTATGGTCTTATGATCACCCTCACACACATAGCCGGATTCAACCTGGAAAGTGAATAAGGAAGATAAAGTAAAAAAACAAAAAAGGAAACACAAACAAAGTCTAATAATCTAAACAAATAAATGTCAGAGATGATAAATGCATAAAATAATTGTCAGGTGCAATGATCTTTGCTACCATCTCCTGTGCCACATCCTCTGGGACATCCTTGAGGAGATCAAAGGAAAACTCAATGGCCTCATTATCCTTATATTTCCCTTTGAGCTTCTTAACATCCTCTATGCGCAGCCACAGTTTTATAGCCATCATCTCCCCATCATCCTCTTCAGCAAGCTCAACACGAACCCCTGTCTCTTCCTGAAAAAAGGCATGGTTCAATAGGTCCTTGATGGAATATCTGGGGGGAAAAAGAATATAACGTAGTGTGAAAGAGGCACCAAGAGATATTGTAAGGAAAATTATTTTATATCAATTGTGTGTAAATTAATTTGTTCAGCAGACCTCTCATCTTTGTTTTGACGGATGCATCCTTCAATGATTTCTTTGACTTCAGGAAATGCTACTTTATCGAAACTGCCAGGCTTCACTCCCTAGTAGAACAAAGAAAACAACCAACTTACAGCAAGCAGAAACACACGCACATAATGTTTACCATTAAATGTTAATCAATCTTGTCTAAAATACTGGTTCAAAGATGAATCAGTAGACATAAGCTCTAAGAAAGATAACCATAAAATGGTAATGTCATATAGGACATTTTTCTAGAAACTGATATTTCAAAATGTAATTGACAGGTAATAAGAGAGAGCTATATAGCACACAGACACTTTAGGATGTCATATACCCATAAGTCATATACCCATGTATTGCCCAATTCCCTAACTCCCAGGACTGCATCTTGCTTTGCTCAATGCTTTACTGGCGTTTCTACCAGACAAGAACTCTAAGTGCATTTCCACCCCAAAGAGGCAGAACTATTTTTAGTTCTTGTAACAGAGAATGTAATCCAGAGACTACAGAGGTGAAGTCTGGTATTCAGCAAGCAGCTGAACATATGTTTATTAAGACCAATTTGTATTACTTTTCAGAAGTGTACTGTATAAGTCTGACATCACTTTCTCAAAAATAATCAGATAATTCACTTTCAAAATCAAATGCAAATAAACCAAATACTACTGTTATCTATATTGCCAAAGATAAACACTAAACAATCACAGGCACTAAATCTTATTTCACTCTATGCCCAAATACTAGGTTACACTGTACCCTGTAATGCAAAACTGGTGACAACATTTTTCAAATGACATGCTTTTGAAATACAAAATCATTCTGATATTGGCATGGTAGAGTTTGGTCTGTGATGTATTTTAATATATTTGTAGTATAATCTTACCGCTATTTATCCTGGTTTTCCTCACCCCAGGTAAAATAAAATAAAAAAAGGCAAAAATGCTACCCAACAAAAGCTTAACATTCTTCCAGATCCATCATTTATAGTGTAGAATAACATTTGAGGTTTTTATTTCCCCCATCTTTCGGCTTTTTCCCTGTCACCAGGGGTCGCCTCAGCGAGTTCCTCACATTTGGATCTTGCACACGTTTTACGCCGGATGCCCTTCCTGACGCAACCCTCACCCTTTCCGGCTTAAGACCGGACAATTTTAGCTTCTATAAATAAATATAATGAATAACAAAAACATTTTTTTCCTCAGAAACTGTTCACATTTGTACTTAGTTCACAGGGAAATGTCAAATTATTGAATTGTGAACATGTTATGTGTTAATATAATAATAAAAATAACTTCCCGCCATTATTTTAGCATTGTGAGCTAGTTAACAAAACAAAGTTCGGGCGCAGGTGTTTTATCTAATAATTAGCGAAGAATGTTATTTAAAAAAAAAGCGAATATAAACGAAATATAGTTTATATAAAATAACAACTCATGTCATCTTTGTGAAAGCAAATATTTTACACATAATTAAATGCGCCATCGTCAGACATTACGGGGCTTTTTTACCGTAAATCCATAGAGTGCGATCTCCTCACAGTTTGAAGGCAACAGAAAGGAATATTTCTGTGTGGCGTTTGCCTGTTTCCCGCGTGCTCACGTGGGTTTACTTCCCACAGTCCACAGACATGCACGCTAGGCGATTTAAAAAATGCTAAATTGTCACTGACGTGTGTATAGATATAAG
>JAOUQT010000033.1:10046438-10057376 GCA_025769995.1 Xyliphius kryptos
GAACTGTAGATGATGATATGTTCAAACTCTTTACAATTTTACACTGTCTGACTCCTTTCTGATATTGCTCCACTATTTGCCGGTGCAGAATTAGGGGGATTGGTGATCCTCTTCCCATCTTTACTTCTGAGAGCCTCTGCCACTCCAGGATGCTCTTTTTATACCCAGTCATGTAAATGACTTATTGCCAATTGACTTAATGAGTTGCAATTGTTTGTACCTTTAACTTTTCTAGCCTCTTATTGCCCCGTCCCAACTTTTTTGAGAAGTGTTGCTGTCACAAAAGTTCAAATGAGAGAATATTTGGCATGTAATTTCAGTATGTCTCACTTGCAATATTTGATACGTTGTCTATGTTCTATTGTGAATACAATATCAGTTTTCACATATCAGATTTGTAAATGATTGCATTCTGTGTTTATTTGCAGTTTGTACGTTATCCCAACTATTTTGGAATCGGGTTGTATGTTAAATGTACGACTACACCATACACCTTTCATAGTGATAGCATAATTAGCATATTCAGTGAATATTTCGACAGTATAATGGGCGGAGTTAAATAACAGTTCGATTGACACAAAGGTGAGCAAAAAGCACTTTCTGTGTATTATACCTACCCTTTCCGTCAGAAACCCGTTTGTAAAATACTGGGCTTTGTAAACGTGTACCACGGTTTGTAAAAGTGTTCTGCACTTATGCACTTCTCTGCCCCACCATACACCCTAGTGGTGAGGTTCTGACTGTATGAGACTTAAATCATTTACAACATTTTAAACCTTTTTTTATTAGAAATTCCGAATGCTGGGTAAATTACAGAGATCCATGAAAGGTATCAGAAATTCAGTCCAGGTTTTCTCTGTGAGAACGTATAGACTTGATGTCTATGGTTCATTCGGAAACAGTTCATCATAATTTGCGTACTTTTGCACAACTTTCACACTAAGAGGGCAGAAAATGTCAGAATATTGTTCACTAATAGGGAAGTACAGACCAAATGACAGGCAGATGTTTGTGTGAGCTGGTTTATGGAAAAACCACAGTGCTTACATTAGCAGAGACACTGACTGGTCGAAGCCATTGCAGGTGGAATTCAAGGCATGATGGGCACTTCACAAAAACAGCCCTTACCTTACATGGTAAAATCTTTGTGATTTGGCTTATTGACAAGCTTGATGGCTATTTTTAGGTGTACATAATAGTACGTTTCCTGATATCTCTGCTAATAGGAACAAAAATATGCTTTTAGAAGCATACTGATTAATGTGCACAGCAAAATCCCCCATTTAGATCAAAGCTACAATCTTATTCAAATAAAGAGAAACACTTCAGCTTTAAGACATCGGAGCTTGCACGACTCCGCTGTTAGTATTAATGATTAGCCGGTGACATTAGACAGGACAAAGTTGCATAACAATGTGTAAAAGATGCACATCTGTATGCTTTCATTCTTGCAGAATTTACACCTTGTGCTCTAGATTACAGAGCGATTGCACGTCTACAAAACAGCCACTCAACCATAAAGATTTTCATAATTTTCAGACAGATTTCATAGACTTGTGAACCTCGACCTATTGTTGGTTCTGAAAGATTCTGTCTCTCTGAAGTGCTCTTTTCATACCTAATCATGTGAACAGCATTTATTAAGGGGGTTACTTATTTCCCCTTTTTCCTACTTTTTAAAAAGATTTACAGCCATCAGGTTCAAAATCAGCTACTAATATCTATTCGTCTGATAGTTGTGTAGCATTTAATTACTGATTTTTCCAGAAAAAAATAATACGACATGGGAGAAAGATTCATGACTAGGTGTAGCAGCGTATTGGGCAGCCAACAGAAATAAATGTCATCATGTGCATTTTGCTAATTGTGTGTAATTGACTTATTTAATAAAAGGATCCTGTTCAAATTAATAATAGCGTCCTTCTGTGACGAAACAGGTGTCAATTATGGCCCTTAGTTAAAGAAGGAAGGCAGCATAGGTTTTGCCTACTGGTTGTAGCTCTTGCTCAGTGAATAAAATGGGTCGCTCCTGACATTATAATCATGTATAAAAAACTTTGCTAAAAATTTGATTGAAGAGGGAAAAATATATAAAGACGTAAAGAAAATAACTGGCTGCTCAACCAGAATAATTTCAAATGCTTAAAAATATGAAACGTCACCTATTAGAGCATACATCATACACTGTAAAGCAATTATCAGAAATAAGTTTGTAAATGAATATGCAGACACTGCAACAGCCTATGTTTTCATTACACACACATATATACTTGTTTATATAATATATGTATCCATATAAATGGCCCACCCTATATATATATATAATAGTAATTGTATAAATATATATATGATAAAAGAAGACTTTCTCACTCTTTAAAAGCAAATTCCTGTCCTGAGACCCGATGTTTATCCACGTCACTGTCTTGCTCTGAGTACAACCAGTTTACAGAAAGGGAGGTTCCTCTTTAAATCTCTCTCTCCTTCTCACATGTCTAAACAGATCCAACATATCCACCTAATGAAGAGGACAAAATGTGGCTATCTGTGATTTTTGTGTGGGGCAGTCTACTGTTGTTAGTGGTATCTCAGAACTGCCTGGATCCAGCAGAAAATAGCGCTTCATGGGTGAGGTTAAAGCCTTTGGGGCAGTGCAGGGACGGAGAAAGTATGTGCCCTTATCGCATCACTCTTCCCCCTCTTGCTGTTCAGCTTCCCAAACCCTTCAGAGAGTTGGAGAAAATGGCAAGGGAACTGCAAAGCCTAACAAAGATGGTGAACCAGCTCCAAGAGGATTGCCGTGTGTGCAAGGAGAGGCATGGAATGGAATGGAACCAACGAGGAGATGATGAAGGGAAGGATGAAGAAAGGATTCAAGCTTCTAGGGGCACTCTCAACACCAAGGAGAGACAGCAGGACGTATCAAAGAGAGAGGGTAATTTTCAAGTAACCAGTTCAAGACCTTCAGCGGAAGTTACTAAGAACATAAGCGGTGATGTCAAAGATGTAAATCCAGCATCCTTGGAAAAGCAAAGGAATATCAATCAGGTGAAAAATGCAAACCCACGTATCACTAAACCAAGGGCTGAGATCCATGAAGGATCAAAAGGGGTTAACCCTTCACGAAAAAATCTGATAGGCAGGAATATAATTAAGGATGCTGCGGTGCCCTCACCCAAAACCACAAAGGAGAAGTCTCCGATGGCTAAACTGCCCGAATCACCTTTTCCTGGGGATCTAAACAGTGAACAACCTACACAGCATGAAAAACATCAGCCTTACACAATCAAGGATGGAAATAAGATGTACCTCAGTGAAACGCTGACTGCAAAAGGCAAGGTTAAAAGTATTTCCGAATACGATTCAGTTACTATAGATACAAATGATGATTATTCAGAAACAGAGAAACTGCAAACACCAAAAGGAGATAAGAGAATAGAGGAAACACAACTGGTGACTTCTTCAGATGCAGAAAACAAAGGAGTCCAACCAAACATGAAACAACATACCAGTATATCACAGGACAAAAAAGAGTTTGCTGACACTATATTAGAAGAATCTAGATCCAATATTATGAATGACACCGACAGTGAAATTAAAGCCACTGTAATACAACACTCAACCATTAAAAACACGGAAAAAAAGGAAATTAATATTCATCTTTCTAACTTTACTGAGACAAAAACTGTAAAACCTGGATCATATTCAGAAAGGACTGCTGAAGCGGATGAAATAATCAGAGGACCAAAACAGTTAACATCACCCATTACTGGCAGAGCTAATGCCTCAGATAACGCAAGTCAAATAAATCCACATTCACTGGAAATCAGGAGTAAAAATGCATTTAAACCTGACAATGATTCAAAGATGGACATCAGGACAGAATCGAAATTTAACACAACAGAGAGAGTAAGTGGACAAGGGACATCAAGATCAACCCTCTCTGGAATAACTAATGGCATAGTTGATGTAAGTCCAACCAATCAACAAATACGATACGGTAAAAAACAATTAAATGCTGGCACTGATTCAGAGAATAATGCTGGAATGAATTTATACAATGTTAAACATGTCGGTACTGTAAATGGATCAAAAAATTCAAGCTCATCCAACTCTGGCCGGGATAATAGTACAGGAGATGTAGATATAATAAATAAAAAAATAGTCATTGGTAAATTTCAGACCCAATTCAATCCTGGAACAGATGCAGAGAGTAATATTAAAATGGACTCAAATCCCATCGCAGGAACAACGGACGGCATGGTTGATGTAAGTCCAACAAATCCACAAATACCATACAGTATCAGTCATTTCAATGTAGACAGAGATCCAGAGAGGGATGTTGAAAAAGATTTAAACCCAATTAATAAGACAGAGACAGTCAGATTACCCATCTCGGACAAAGTTAATGCCAGAGCCGATCTAAAGCCCATACAACTGAGCAGTAACTCTCAAACTTTGGGTGGACAAGATACACCAAGATCATCCATCCCAGGCATAACAGATGGCATGGTTGATGTACGTCCATCAAATCCACAATTTCTAAGCAGTAAAAACCAGGTAAAATATTCCACAGATTCAGGGAGTGAAACAATAGTGGGTTCAAACCCAGCAAATAATATTAATACAGTTAGGGAACAAGACACATCAAGATCACCCATTTCTGGAATACCTGACAACATAGCTGATGAAAAACCAATAAACCTACAAATTATTGAAAGTAAAAAGCAATTCAGGATCGATACAAATTCAGACAGTTATGCTGTAATGGATCCAAATCCAGTCAATATAGTTGATATACTTAGTCAAATACACCAAACGCCACAATCAGCAAAAAGACCATTCGAACCTGAGACAGACCAGGATAGGAAGACTGAAATGAATTCAACTAACAAAGTTAAGATAATCAGCTCAGTAGAAATGCCACAATTATCAATCCCAGGTACAGCTGATGTTACAGTTAATGTAAACCAAACTGATTCACAAACAGTATACAGTAACACTGAAAATGACACAGTGATATCAACACCAGTTAGAAAGGTTGAGACAGAAACACAAAGACCATCCACCTCAATCTCTAAAAAGCAACTGAAAGATGATACAACTGAAATGTATTCAAACCAAGACCGTCAAGGAGAAACATCCGAATCACCCATGTCTGATTTCAGACTTGATGCAAGAGGTACAAATCTTAGTCTGAATAGTAAAGATGACATACCCAAAAAAAGGTTTGTTCCAAAAACAAAACTAAATATGACACAACCAAGGAATGGATGGATTAAGAGTCCAGATCCCATGAGTGTAGGCTCAGAAAGAAAAAAGCCACTAAGGAACAACAAACTTATACCTTTGACAAATGATGGCATAAAAAGTAGCAGGAATCTCACTGAACTTCTTCCTCTAAGGCTAGAGAAGCAGCAAGAAATTACAAACCAATCGGAAAGAATGAGTCTCATTGAAAGAGGTCCAAGTGATAATCCAAGGCATAGAAAACCATATAATTTGCAAAAAATACCAGAAAATAAAGGTAAAGCATTTGAATCTGGAACACTAACAAATATAACTGGAGTGATTATTTATACTGCTAATAATGGGACAACCAATGCTGATTCTACAACGGTACACAATCCTGATAATGATTTAAATAGCACAAGTCAATCAGTCAAGTCCACTTTGGCAACACACAATATTGTCAATAAATCCCATATAAACAGAGCAAAACCTTCCCCTACAGATGATATACTGCACACAGGGGTTAACCACCAAAGTCCAAATACCTCTACCGACAACAAGCCAGGGCTCGAATATCCTGGAAGGGGTTCAGTACAGGACATGATGTTGGACACAGTATATAATTTTGGAAGAGATTCACAAACTCGAGTTGTAGAAGAAATAGAAGGAACTGATGGAAGAACAAGACAAAGCCCACAGGTTACTTCTACTCTTATAACGACACCAGACTATATGGATCTAGACCATTCAGAACAAGCTAGAACCACTTCTGCAGTGAAAGTCTCCAATAAACATGTTCATCGCCGACCTGAAAACCCAAGAAAGGAAATGAAGCCCAAAATATCTGACAGTGACAGCAAAGAAAAAGAGTTTCAGGGTGTCACCTTTCCAAGGGACAACCAGAGTTTGGACATCATAAATAACATTGAAAGGGACTCCCTATCTCCTGTTGTGGAAGAGACAGGAGTAGCTGACAGAAGAACCAGACTAGGTCCATTTAAAACTGCCAAGGTCGATTCTCACAAGGGCAGTAATAAGAAACCTTTTAGAGAAGGAAGCAGTCCAAGTTCTGACGGGATGATGAATATAGTTGGGATAAGCAGAGAAAGGTTTGAGTTTAACAATCCAGTTACTAGTGAAATGCCTCAGGATACTTCTTCTGTTAAACCAACACTACACTTTATGGATCAAGATCATGCTGGACAAGCCAAAACCACTTATGGAGTGAAAGTCTCAAACCTTCATTACAGTCTTGAAAATCCAAGCCAGGTAATGGACCCCAAAATATCCAGGAGTGATACTAGAAAGAATGAGTTTCAGAGAGTTCCAATGCCTGGGCGGGACGTGATTTTGGACACAGCTACTAACATTGAAAGAAAACCCCAACATCCTGTGATGAAAGAGAGTGTAAATTCAGAGCAAGACAAGACCTCTTCTAGAGTCGTTAATAAACGTCTTCGTCAGAGACTTGAAAGACCAAACCAAGAATCAGAAGTAGAAAAATCTCACAGTGACTCTGGACATAAAGCGTTTCAGAGAGAAAACAATGGACAAATGCCTTCTGTGGTTACAAACTCTTTGAATATCATCCAAAACATAACAACTGGCTCAATGGCTAGTATTATGGACATAGTCAAGTCTAATGCAAGCTCAAAGCCGTCAACCACTTTGTCAGCACAGAGTATTGTGGATCAATCTCATATAAACAGAGCAAAACCTGCCCCCACAGGTTCTGTATTACACAGAATGATTAATCACCAAACTGAAAATCCCTCTCTATCTAATGTGACTAAAAGACCTGAAAAACCAGAAGAGAATTCAGAGCCGGTCCTAATTTCAGAAACAGTAAATACCATTGGAAGGAATGCCCAACCTCCTGTTGTGGAAAAGACAGAAGGCACTGATAGAAGAACCGGACAAAGCCCATTCAGCAATGTAGATTCCAACAGAGACAAGGACAAGATAACTCAGGTTAATTTTTCTGTTAGAACACCAGATTTTATGGAACAAGATCATGTAGAACCTGCCACTTCTGGTTTGAAAGTCTCGAATGTTCATCACAGACTTGAAAACCCAAGCCAGGAAATGAAGCCCAAATTATCTCACAGTGACATTGGAAACAAAAACGTGCAGAGTGAAATCAATGGTCAAGGGTCCACTGTGGTATCAAACAATCCGGTCAACTCATTGAACAGTGCCAAAAACAGAGCAGTTGGATCAATGGCTATTATTATGGACATAGACAAATCTAATACAAAATTGTCGACCCCATCTACAGAAAGCACGAGTAAAAATAGCGAAAGAGACTCAAACACTGTTGCTATAGACAATGCTGAGGCTAGCACAGAGGCGAACTGGGTATCCCAATCCACAGACAATGAAAAAAATCACAGATCTAGCAACAGCCCTTTAGTATCGAATGTACACGGAAACAATGGAGCACATTCAACAAATAATAAAGGGAACTCTTACACAGCTGCTGTAAACAGAATTAATGGAACAACCTTAAACAAAATCACAGCTGGGCACACCATCCATAGACATAACAAGAAACAACATGGAGTTAACGACATGGAAGACAGACAAGGATTAAAGAAGCAGTTGCTCAACTGTCATGGTCAGTGTCCAACTCGTCATGAACAATCAAACAATGACAGAGGTAAGGAATGTGTTGTTCTTTACATATGTTTGAATGCTTATTCATCAATGGTGTTAAATGTCCTGAAACAACCACATGTTACATGATATCTTATCATAGGAGAGTAGCTTATTGCTAGCACTGAACGATTGCGTAATAAAACTGATGATCACTGAAAGCTGGAGCCCAAAAATATTTACACTATAATGATTTATGAATGCTCGCTGTACTCGAAGACTAAAGTGCTTGAAAATGTCAGAGCTTGAATAATTACAACTGTGGAGAGATCGTCTGGGGACGCCGTTATCTCAGGAACAAAAATATAAAGGTGAAAATAATCAGGGTAGTGAACAGGACATTATATAATATAAATGTAGTCACTAACAGACGCTATCCAGCCCTACGGATGGTCTGTGACTTTGCCCATAATGTAAACAGCTTGTAAGGAGTTGGTTTGTACTTCATTCCAAGGATAAATGGATAATAATAACTGGAAGTCTGATTCACCTGAACAACAGATGTTGTGCTTTTGGGAAAAACAAGAAACTGGTAGAGATCAACAACAACTACTACTATTTGCCATTTATCTATTGTAGCAAAATGTGCGCTCATTATGAAATTACAGTAATTAGCACAGGATTAAAAATGAAGCACATTAAAGGAATTAACTATATAAAGTAATTCTACCAGGTTTTTGCACACACGTTCTTCTTGCTTGCTTTTCTTTGAGGAACAGAGTACCAATTGTATCTATAATAGTGTTCCAGAAGGGGCCATTACAAATACCTGTGCTATTTAAAATCTATTTTAAGTTCCCTAACCATCACTGCTATAACTATGTTAGTAAGAATAATTTGTATAAGGCTTAAAAAGAATTCTGACCAACTCTAAAATGAAGTGTTTTGATAAAAGTTTTAAATAAATGCACCATGTTCTGACGGGATGTTTCGAATATGGATATCATATGACCCCTTGTGTCAACTAAGAAGGTGCAATATGAAGACGCAAGATAATACATCATGTGATATTTTCGTGTACTGGCCAATATTTTATTATTTTTTTAGTTAATACATTGTTTCTAATGTTTAATCACTAAGGGGAAAACTATATTGCTTTTATTGACTGCAGTTTGCTTTAGGTTTCAAAATAAGGGGGTACAAAGCACTCCTTTTCCAGTCACTAATAGATATGATGTCATTCCATACTACCTACCGACCTACCTACCCAATATTTTCATAAATAGTAAAATCAGTAATCGGAAACAAAGGTATTTTTGTGCTCTTATAGAAACTAGGCTATAACCAGATGGATAATAAATCACAGTAATATTTGTATTTCTGTCACAGTAAAGTCTTCAAAAAGTGAAGAACAAGCAGTTTTTTGTGTTTTTAATATCTGGAATGAGAGAGGAAAAGAATCATGTGAATGAGCAGTCTGTATACAGTAGCTGCTATAACATATGTGACATCTCATCATTTGGACATTCCACAATTTTAAATGTAAACAGTTAAAAGGCTAATACTTACAAAAGTGTTGACAGATCACTGTAGTACAATAAGATTCAAACAAATCAGAACATGCTGTTTAGGGAAATAAAAATCATCTTAAATGTTATAAACAATACTAGTGGTAAAAGCAGCCTGGAAAGATAAGTGGGTAGAAACATTCTGTAGAAAATAAGTAGCTGAGGATTGAATGCCTGGTTGGGGTTGCAAGGGCTAGCAAGATATTGATTGGGATGCTCAGTTTCTCATGGAACAAGCCAACTATTGCAATGTGATGACATGACATGACTTGTGGTAAAATTGATTCCTCTTCTGATTATTTTCCTATACTGTGCTAAATGTCAAAATATCATTCAATTAATCCGATTTAGAAACTAACCAGTGTTTTCACTCCTCACAGAGAAACCGGCTCAAGATTGCTCTGACTTCCTAATAAGAAGCTCGACAAGTGGCATCTACAATGTAACTCCAACAGGATCAGGCAACATAACTTTCCCTGTCTTCTGTGACATGGAGTCTTCTGGTGGAGGTTGGACTTTAATTCAGCATCGCTTTAATGGAAGCGTTCATTTCAATCGCACCTGGGATGAGTATAAGAAAGGTTTTGGCAACTTAACTGGTGAGTTCTGGCTCGGTAATGACAAAATTCATTGGCTCACATTGACTAAACCCATGTTGCTCCGCATTGAACTTGAGGATCTAGATGGAATAAAGGAATATGCCCAGTACAACCACTTCCATGTGGCTAATGAAAGTCAATACTACAGGCTGATGATAGAAGGATATTCGGGCACAGCCGGAGATGCTATGCAGTACAGCAAAAGGTTTAACCACAACCAAAAGAACTTTACCACTCCAGATAGGGACAATGATCAGTACACCTCAGGAAACTGTGGAGCCTACTACAGCTCTGGATGGTGGTTTGATGCATGCATGGCTGCAAACCTGAATGGAAAATATTACGGGACAAGATATAGAGGCATACGAAATGGCATCTTTTGGGGAACATGGCATAATATTTCCACAGAGTCCTACTTAACACAAGAAAGACAATCTTTTAAAACTGTTAGAATGATGATCAGACCCAGGACAGAGCTTCTGATGGACTAGTTTATGTGATAGAAAAATGGACAGCTTTCAAGGACAGCTGGTTCACAGTCACGTGCTGTATATACACTATATTTACTCAGATAAGATCTGTGGAAAATAAATTTTCCTATTTTTTGGACTGTTATGCACTATATTAATATAGGCCAGGTCAGCATAATTGTAGTTACTTACATCCTGTGGAATGTGGGAATAAATGATTCTGTGCACTAGTGTTTAATGGAGGATATATAAAAATATAAAATATAAATATTAAAACCTACATGACATATAGGTGGATGTTAAAAATTATTTTCCATATATTTTAAAGTAATACTCTACAGTATCCTCTTCTTCTTTCCCTTTTATCAGGGGTCGCCACAGCGTGTCAACCTTTTCCACATCACTCTGTCCTCTGCATCTTCTGCTTTCACACCAACTACCTGCATGTCTACATTGACCACATCTATATATCTCCTC
>JAOUQT010000033.1:10130470-10144079 GCA_025769995.1 Xyliphius kryptos
GATCTGGTCTCGAATCGTGTACGTGCTAAGGGCTGTATTTGGAAAGTAGAACCTGTAAGATTGCTCCAGATTGGGATTTTGGGTTGCTGGGAGAGACTGGAAGGGAGGAACCTGGCCTGGAATGAAGGGATGAATGCTAGGTGGTAGAGCATCTGTGATATATTGGCTAATATATGAATGATTGTAGTAATTGGGGTGAAGGAAACACGGAGGATGTAAAGAGTGTACGGGGTATAAATTATAGCCGAAGGAGTACAAAGGGTACTCTAGACCACGGTAAAAATGTCCTGTTTGTTTTACCTCATCTGGTTTGTAGCAATGGAGGAAAGAATTATGAACGGGGATTGGGTTGTGTACGGGTAGAAATGGATGTTGTTTGGAGATTGGTGATTGATGACTGGTTGTTATTGGGTCTTGTGGAAAAGAGGAAACAACCGGAAACGGAGAGGTACGTTTAGTTATGTCTGTTATTTCCCTATAAACAAATGCTTTAGTTGCTACTAGATCTGAGTTCTCTTTTAGTTCTGGTTTTGTCTGAGGTAAACAAAGAGTTTCAGGTGTTTCATTCGTATTGTCATCAACTGGAAGGCCGTCACTGAGGTCATCTTCCGGCTGGGTTGTGGTCACGTTTTCCAAATCCTCAGCTTGCACGGGAAAATTGTTCCGCCTTCGCGTCTGTGAGCTAGCTAGATCCTGCTCGAGTTCATCAACAACGTTCACGGAATTCTTGGCTGGTTTAGAAATCAGCGAAGCCGAGTTCTTACACAAGTCGTACTTCATGTGGTTGAACAAATGCGATTTCTCATTGCAGGTAAATGGACACTGAAAGCAGTGGTACTTGAAGGGTTTGCCTTGGGGTCGAGGGATGTAGTGAGGTTTCTTGGGTTTCCATTCCTTGGTTGGGGCGGTCATCTTTATGCCGGTCAATGCGGAAATACTCAGTCGAATGTTGCTTCATATGTCTCAGAGTGTGATGGAATCTTCTGGAATGATGAGAGTGTGTAGATATCTGTGTCATCGGTTCATCGCGGTCTCAGTTTTAACCACTTTGTAGAAAAAAACAAAGAAGTTACAGAATAAAAGTGAATAATAATTAGAAACCCAGATGTGATAAAGATATTGTTCTGTCAGTTATTATCATTCACTCATTCTATACCCATTTAATCCTAATTTTAGGGTAAAATAGCAGAAACAACGCACACACACACACACATTCACCCAGTAACGGGCAATTTAGGGACACCAGTTAAAGTGTCCGGTCCTAAGCCCGAAAGGGTGAGGGTTGCGTCAGGAAGGGCATCCGGCGTAAAACATGTGCCAGATCCTAATGCGAAGAACTCGTTGTGGCGACCCCTGGTGACAGGGAAATAGCCGAAAGAAGAAGAAGAAGATGAAAATGTTACACAATCAACCACCATAAAATGAACGGTTATAGTCAATATATTGCATTCAATTAGGCTGTGGACATGTACTGTTTTGTCTAAAACACATGGTAGAACTCATAAAATTTTTGAAGTGATATTTATTATTTCATTAGTTCATCTCGGCTCTTTTTCAAAATACAGGTTGCTCTCCTGCTGGAAAAAGCAGTCCCAGGGCAGCAGGCAAAACTCACTGTGTCTTGCCAGGCTGAGGAAGGTTGGACAACACTGGGACAGCATTTAAAAGGTGTAATGGACTTTAAATTGAATCCAGAGCCCATACTCCCCAAAATGGAAGGTGTCACAGAGTTTACAGAATATATTGCTGAAACTGTGGATGTCCCTTCTCCATTTGATTTGCTTGAGCCACCCACATCTGGAGGATTCCTTAAGCTATCCAAGCCATGCTGCTACATATTCCCTGGTGGTAGAGGGGACTCTGCTTTGTTTGCAGTCAACGGCTTCAATATTCTGATTGATGGTGGTTCTGACAGAAGGTCATGCTTTTGGAAACTTGTAAGACACTTGGATCGTATTGATTCCATTCTTCTCACCCATATTGGTGCTGACAATCTCCCTGGTATAAATGGACTGCTTCAAAGGAAGATAGCAGAGCAAGAGGAAGAGCAATCACAAGGCTCAACTAACTACAGTGACTGGATGAAGAACCTTATTTCACCAGAGATTGGAGTTGTGTTCTTTAATGTACCAGAGAAGCTGCGTACATCTGAATCAAACTTAAAACTCAAGCGTAGTATTGAAGAAGCCTCTCTGACATTGCAGTACCTGGATAAGCTTGGATTAACTCCTGATCCTCTTTACAGAGTAGTTAGTAATACAATTGAACCTATCACTCTTTTTCACAAGATGGGCGTGGGCAGGCTAGAAATGTTTGTCCTCAATCCTGTGAAAGACAGTAAGGAAATGCAGTTTCTTATGCAGAAGTGGGCTGGTAACAGTAAAGCAAAAACTGGGATCATTCTTGCCAATGGAAAGGAAGGAGAAATTTCTGTGCCGTACTTAACATCAATTACAGCTCTTGTGGTGTGGCTTCCTGCTTGTTCATCAGAGAAGATTGTTAGAGTTCTGTTCCCTGGCAATGCTCCACAGAACAAAATAATTGAGGGTCTCGAAAAGCTAAAACACCTGGATTATCTGAGATATCCAGTGGCTACCCAAAAGGACATTGCTTCAGGTTTCTCACCATCTGTTATAAAGCAGCCTAAATTAAAGCAAAAGGCTGAAAGCAAAGAAAGTCTTAAGTCATCTCCCAAGACACACCCACCCACCAAGATTGTAAAGAAGGAACCTGAAGAAGACACATCTATTCTCGAGTCAAAGTCTGAAACTGTGAAGGAGATCAAAGTTGAGAAAAAAGAAGAGAAAAAACACCCTAGACCACTGAAACCAAAAACTGATATAACAGAAAAGAAAAAGTTATTAAAGGAGAAATCAATGAAAAAATCCACCAAAGACAGAGCAATCAAAATGGATGAGAAAAAGGACAAGGAAAAGAAAGAGACCAAGAAAGATAAGCATGATCTAAAAAAAGATGAGAAAAAAATAAAGAGTAAAGATGTTGTGAAACCAGAACTGAGGAAAATAACCAAACCTGATCTAAAATCGTTAACACCAGAAGTCAAAAAGACTCTTCACAAGGCAAAAACTCAAGGGAAACCCAAAACAAAGAGCAAGACTACTAAAGTTGAGCTTATTGCAAAGACAGATTCCAAGAAGGCTGAGCCTGACATACAAGTGAATGAAACAGCAGAGGTGAAATCTATTCCCTCCACCCCAGAAGATCTGACTAAAGATTTTGAGGAGCTCAGAAAAAATGACATGCAGCTAGATCAAACTGAGTCAGAGGTAATTGCCCTTGCACCCTCAAACATTTCTGTAGAAGAAGAAACTGGACCCTTACCTGACACTTCTGTTGAACAAGAGGAGGTCTTTGATTCTCAGGCTGTAAGTGAAACCCAAGAATCAAGATATCAAGTAGAGAAAGAAGCACTAGATTCAAAAGAGGTCAAAGAAGAACCTAAGAAAATTGCATATGAATATCAGATTCATGAAGGTGACAAATATGAAGATGAAGGGGCTGCAATAGAGGATGAGGAGGAGGAAGATGAAGAGGTGTTGACTGTTAAGAAGAACCTAATAGAAGAGGACGAGGACATGGGAATAGGGGATGAAGAAGACGAAGCAATGGAAAAAGACATAACGGATCAGGAGGGAGTTGACAGAAAACATGAAGTTGAGGAAATGGAAAAGCACAAAAGCAGGGAAGAACTTACAGACATAACACAGACTGAAACTGAGGAAGCGCCAACTGAAGATGAATATGTAATTGAAAAAGCTGAGCTGGAAGAAGCAGAAGACTTGGATGCCATTGCGGATGAAGAAATCAAAGATGCTGATGATGAAAAGGTTTCAAAGAAATGGGAGTACAAGCCAGTGGAGGATACTCATGCATCCAGAGAGGAAGAGATTGTATCCACTGTTCAAGGAGCAGCAGCAGCAGAGAGCTTATCATACATTCAGGATGAGATGATACCCGGTTACACTGAAACTGAGCAGACTATTTCAGATGAAGAGATTCATGAGGAAGCCGAGGATAAAATACACCACCTTCAATATGAAGTCAGCACATATGATGTCTCAGTACCAGACCAACCAGGATCATTTACCACAATCCATGGCATGAAGGAGATGCAAGCAATAGGCGATGAAACAGCCAAACCATATATGGGCATTCCAGAACCTGCTATATCTTTGTACACCAGCATAATTTCTGCTCCATTGGCAGAGGAGGAACATGTTTCTTCAGCAACATCCATCACTGAGTATGAAAAAGTGTCCTCTTTTCCGACATCTGTAACCGATGATCAGTCAGTGGCATCTGTTACAGCACCCCAGACTGAAGACACTGGAAGAAGCTCATTAGATTTGGACACAGTAAACATTGCACATCCAATTACAAAAACAGAAACTACTCCAGGAAAAGACTACTTACAGTCTGCTGGAAGCATCTCTCCAACGTCTTCACTGGAAGAGGACAAATGCTCCAAATCACCTCCTTCCGAGGAATTTCCACCTCTTCCTTTAGAGGGAAAAACAGTAGACATTAATACTACAGCTCACCATGATGAAGATGAGGAGGAGTATGAAGATCAAACACCAAATGTTAACATTACACTTGGAAAACTACAGGAAGGTTATGCTGTATCCCAGAAAATGCAAGAGAATGCCGAAAAAGTGGAGTTCACACTGGACATAAAATTATTGCCCACTGAGGTGAAGGAAAGACCAGAATTGCTAATTAGAGAAGATGTAATTTCTAAACCAGTAGTTTCAGATTTAGGTGTTTTACCAGAGACTGAAGAGCGATGCTTTAGTCCAGATGATAGCACTGTGAAAATGGCTTCTCCTACTCAATCCGGACCACCTAGTGCCACCCACTCTCCTCTTCATCTATCACCAGTGGAAGATAAAGAAAGGATGTTCCCTGAACAGCTGCAGGATGAACAGCAGAAACTGGTCTTCCCATCGGTGTTTAAACTTGATGAAGGTGATCAACAAAGAATACAAACTGACATGGTGGAGAAATCTAAATCAGACATTATTACAAAAACTGACCAGGAAGAGAAGATGAAAGAGAAGGATAAATCACATGACACAAAATTGTCCACCAGTGTAACATCTTCACCTCAAGCAAAGCAGGAGCTGTCAGTGAAAATGGAAGCAGATCAAGGAATAATTAATGAAGCAGCAAAGATAAGTGGAGATGATGACGATAAAAATCAAGCTAGTTTCCAAGCGAAAACCATAGAAGGAGAAAGTGGTTCTGTTGAAACACTTGGATTAAATGATGAGAAAAGAGAAAAAGAAAAGGAGCTTTATAAGGATGAGAAAGAAAAAGATGAGAAAAAAGAAGATTTTCAGCAGTCAGGAAGCGAGCCTAAAGAAAAGCAGATAGAACAAGCACAGTATCAATATATAATAGCAGGGTCAGAAAAAATAGATGTGTTTCATAAAGTAGATCAGCTGCCTCAAAAAAAAGTGTGTGAAATGACAGAAAGTGACACTAAGCAAGCTGTGGAGACTAACGAAGATGAAGATGAAGAAATTATGCCTAAGGATATAGAGTCAGAACCAAAACTAGATTCTGAATTGACAGAGATAAATGTGGTCAGTGCACAAGATCAAGACTTACCACATGCACAAGTTGAAACATTGGATGTATCTTTGACAAAAGATGCAAAGAAAGAGAAACCTGAAGGTATATTAGAAGAAAAAATTGATATTACTGAAATTGTATCTATGCAGTCCACTTTACAAGACACTGATGCTAGCAATATATATAAACAAGGTTCTAAAGAAACAGAGAAAGACGTCATTGAGCCTCAAAAATACAAATTGATACTAGAAACTACAGACATAAGTGCTAAAGAAAGTGTGCAGGAGACTCATTCTCAGATATCTCTACAAACAGAAACAACAGAATTGGAAGCAGAATGCAAAGAAAACATCAAGGAAGGCATGCACTCTGAAATAGAGCACCCAGACTCTATAGGATGTGTGTCCGAAATATCAGATACAAATGTAGTTGTGACTAAATCATTTAAAGAATTACAAGATTCAATAGTAGTATCAAAAGATATTCAAAAACTCGAGGAATACCAAGCAGAACAAACACACACTCTGGATCAGACACCGTTATCATACAAAAATGAAGAGGTCACCACAAAAAAGCTTATGGATGAAAAATTGGGTGAATTTGTAAAATCAGACCATGAATATGAAAACACAATTGTAACAGAAAGCCAGTCTGAAGTATTCAATGTACCCTCAGAGAAAGAGCTTTCAGTTGTGATAGACGAACAATTGGCTAAAGATAAAGATGAAACTGGGCTTCAGTCAGACATAACATGCAAACATAAAGAATCCACAGATAAATATGAAAAGGAATCCCAATTTTTTGCAGAATGTAGTTCAGAAAAGACAGAAATACTTTCCAAAGAAGGCAAAACAGATCAGTCTAATGTGAAAATACTACACACACCTGAAACTTACTCCGTCCAAGGAAAAGATGGTCATGAACCCAGTGTTAAAGATGATGACAAATCCAAACCTTTGGAACCTACGTTTGAGAAAACCGATTCTACAGACAATGATGCTCAGTACTCTAAAGAGAAACAAGTAATAGTTCACACACATGCACACACATGCACTTTAGAAAGAACAGATGTAATAGACAAAGAGCTGGAATCTAAAGAGATACCCTCAGAAGACATTAAAACACAAGATACTAAATCATCTTATCACATTAAAGATGATATTATAGAAGTGGATCAAGCTGAAGAAACAATCTCTTCACACTCTAAATTAGAATCCAAAGAAAGCACAATTAAATTATCAGATCAAACTGCTTTAGAACCTACCAACAAACCAATGCTCCCAGCACCACTGGATCAAGAACCAGAAAAATCATCTCCAGCACCAGTGGATCAAGAACCAGAGAAATCATCTCCAGCACCAGTGGATCAAGAACCAGAGAAATCATCTCCAGCACCACTGGATCAAGAACCAGAGAAATCATCTCCAGAAGAAACAAAGAGAATTTCAGTGTCAAGCTCAGAGACAGATGGCATGGACGATCAGACACATCTTATAGAAAGAACTCAACAGCAAGCCAACCAGCCCTCGACAACCTGTGAAACAGAGAGGGAATCAGTATCAGAGAAAATGGACATTGGAAGTAAGTTGAATTTGGAGTATAAAGAAAAGTGTCTTGAGGATATTAAAACTGGAGCTTTATTTTCAGGAATGCAAAAAACAGAGAAGAGCATAAAAATGTCACTCGGCTCTGAATTTCCAACAAAGTATTCAGACAATGAAGAAAGTACTGAGGAAGATGAAGGAGATGCTGTCTGCATGGGGGGTGCAGGTTCAAGACCGCTATCAGTAGAAATACAGGTCTTAGAGAAAGGCAAGGAAAGTTTCACTGAAGAGATCCCATCTACAGTAGCCTTTATAAAAGATGAATTGTCAACTAAGTCTGATGACAAAAATGACTTAACTAAGCTTTCACCAGAATTGGAAAAACTAAGCAAAGAGCCTAAGACCACATATATTCCGACTACTTCATCAGAAGATGGAATGGAATCAAGACTGGACCGACCAGCACCTGTATCCAGTCTGGTAAATGTCGAGGAGTTGAAAAAATCTGAAACATTGCCTTCCTCAACAGACATTGTTAAAGCTGAGAAGGAAGTACAGAGAGAAACTGAACACGAGCGAGAGATGGTCTCTCCAGTTGAAAAGTATGCTGAAGAAAAGACAGCAGAAAAAGACAAAATGGATAATGGCAGCACCTATCAACCTGAAAAAGGGAGCTATGAATCTTCTAAATTATATCCCTATGAAAAACCAGTCTCAAAAGATCTTAAGAAGGACAAAGTGGACAAAGACACATTTTGTAAAACAAACCTTGACATAAATGTTGGTGACTGTAGACGGGCTAGCCAGTCATCTCTGCATGGAGCTACATGTCAGATAGATGAGAACAGTAACGAAGAATCAGTCTCATTCAACAAGGTTGACTATGACATGTATTTCTCTGAGATAAAGAGTAGTGAACTCAGTGAGTCTGGTACCTGCTCTGAGCAAGATAATAAGGTGAGTTACCAACAAGAAGAACTTGCTAGATCGAAAGAAGATGAAGACAACTATTCTGACTCCAAAACTGCTTCTGTAGCTGGATCAAGCTGTTTTTCTTCAAGTGAAGCCCAAGAGAAATCAGAAAAATTAGAAAGAGAAGAGAAGGAGAAAGAGAAGGAACCTGCCAGAGATAACAAATGTTCCTCCCATAGAGAAAAAGATAATGACACTTACTCTGAATTGTCAGTAAATATTCCTTGCTCCTCTGCCACAAGTCTGCCACAATTAGAAAAGTCAGACACGGCCAAAGAAAAAGAGAAAGCTGTAAAGATAGAAGAGACATTGGATACATCACACAAACAGGTCGGTGATAATACTATGACACCCCTTCCAGTTGAGATTCATGAGGTTTCACAAGATCAGTTATGCCTAGAGACCACAACGATACAGTCAACCCCATATCAGACTAAGATAATTCCGGAGAGTCAGACAAGAACAAGTGAAGTTCAAAAAGATATAACAGCAACGAAGCAAGCAGAAGATTCATCAGATAGCAAAAAAGAACAGATTTATTCTGAACATAAACCATCAATGAAAATAATTGTGCATAGTGAGTCGACTCCTATAGCTGTAAGCAGCCATGTTTCTGATTCATCTCCAGCGGAGCACCATGTACACGACATTGCCTTCACTTCAGAATGTACACATATTGCAAAGAGAGAAACCGTCCCAGTAAAAAGTGAAAATATGCTTGTAGGAGGAGATAATGAAGTTGAGGAGGAGGAAGGTGATGAGGATGAGTCCAGCGATTTGGGTATAGAAAAAAGTGCCAGGGAGATGTCTGAGAAGGAATTCAAAGCTGGATCTGACATGATGGATTTCAAAAAAACAGAGCAGCCATGTCTAAAGGATTATTCTTCTAATAAAGA
Organism: Xyliphius kryptos; assembly: GCA_025769995.1. NCBI lineage: Eukaryota > Metazoa > Chordata > Actinopteri > Siluriformes > Aspredinidae > Xyliphius > Xyliphius kryptos. The sequence goes on from JAOUQT010000033.1 coordinate 10,139,481, forward strand.
CCAAGATCTTGTATCTGTAATTTCAAAAGATACTTTACAAGCTGAATCGCTTCCTAAAGACAGACAAGACATTGAACAGTCAAAGTCAAAGGACATTTTACCATCTCCTGATCTAAACAAGTCTAGTGAACATAAGCATGATTATGAGTTACAGAAGATTTCTGATAAAAAACAGGGAGAAGCGGCTCAAACTGCCATGTTAGGTACAACTCATTCTTCATCATCTTCCTCCTGCAGTTCTTCCTCAACAACCTCTGCCTCATATTCTACAGGTCAACACTTGGGTGAGGGGCTTTTAGAGACTCCTTTTACTATTCCCAGTGCTTATTTAAAGACTGATGCTGATAGTATATCATACGAGTACTCTTTTTTCAAAGAAGAAGAATCTCTTGCAATAGATTCTTCCTATTTAAGCTCTGGGGTAGAGTCAAGAGATGAAGCCATGGAACCTTCTGAAAGGGTAACATCGGCAACAGCTGAGTCTGTATCCAGTCTTGCAAGGTTATCTCCACTTAGCCCACTTGAGGAGACCAAATCTATCCTTCAAGACCAGGTATCATCAGCAGAGGAAAAGTCTGAGGAAGACTTGGCAAGTGTTAAATCAGGAAAAGATCAGCCATCTGACCAAAGACATGTGTTGGCGACTGACCCACAGTGCTCAAATGATCCTGAGACTCCCAAAACTTCACCCCAGCAGCTTGAACTATCTTCTGCTTCAATGCTTACATTTGATATTACTCCTTTAAAGAAAGCTGACTCATCAGAAAAACACTATCATGAAGAATCCTCTGACACAGAAATAGAAGAAGGGACTTTACCCTGTAGAATTGAATGTGACCGAGATGCACCCCATAATCAGAAATTAGGTACAGAGTTATTGCCCAGACAACATGCTGATGACGCCTCAAATGTGGTCTCCTTTGCGTCTGCTTTGGAGAAACAATCTCCGCAGTTGTCAGTAGAAAAATCATCCAATGAGCCAACAGATATATGTACAGAATCCCGTGTAATTTTAAGTAAAGAACATGAGGTTCGCACCACATGCCCACCAGACCCAAACCTTAGAATAGAAGAGAAGGAAGATGTTCTGAAAGATCCCGAGATGTCTTGTTCTCCAAATGAGCCAGAAGATAAAGCAAAGCAGCAGCTGAAAAAAGCAAAAGAGTTAAAGGATGAGAAGACAATGATAGGAAAAGAAATGATGGCTGATATGAAAGATAGAAAGGATGAACAGAGTAATACTGCTGATAAATTAGAATATGAAAAGATTGATATTAAGGAAGAAAAGCAAGAAATTCTATTTAAAGAAAAGATTGAAGAGAAGTGTGATATAATGAAAGAAGTAAAATATGAGTGCAAAGAGAAAGAACAGATGGAAAATGTCTCTACTGACTGCAAGACAGTAGAGAGAGTGCCAGAAAAAGATTCAGAGAAAACAGATGGAGATGAGTCAATTCTAAAAAATACCTCAGCATCTGAGATGACTCAGGTGACTGCTACACGTTCAACAGCTTTACCTGACAGTATGTCAGATGTGTCTAAACATCTGCAGGAGGATAAAGAAAAGAAAGAGCAGCTGGATTATGACACAAAAGGGCAGAAAGCAAAACCGAAGGAAGATTTTACTCGACCCTCTGAACTCAGCGTGGGCGCCAGTGCCTCTCACTCACCTTCATTGTACAAACAGCGCAAAGGAGAACTTTCGCCTTCATTCATTAATCCAAGCCCACACCATATATCCAGTGAGGAGGAAGAGGAGGAGGACATCAGAAGTGATCGCTCAAAAGATGACGATGATGATAAACAAAATCAACATTTTGTTAAAAGGAGATCTCACAAACATGAGCATCATCATTCTCATAGCCACCATGGAGACAGAAAGGAAGGAATCCATGTTCCTACGAGTGGACATGAAGTATCTCTTGCAGGAGAAGAAACTCCTCCAACCTCTCAGAGCGAGTCCATTCCTTCTCAGTCTGACTCTGATGTACCACCCGAAACGGAGGAGTGTCCGTCTATCACTGCTGAAGGAAACCTTGACTCAGATGAGGATGCAGAGCATTTACCAGTGGACAAAATGTCAGCTACTAGTGGATGTGGAGGTGGTCTTCAGCCATTGTCTTCAAGGACCCATGATCCCCTACCTGCTCCCATGAAAGACTCTATCCCTCAGCCCCCCAAACCTGATGTATGCATGGTAGACCCAGAAGCTGTTTCAAACGGGCAAAGCCACACAGAGAAACCTATGAAGAAAGATCCTAAAACCAACAAGGGTCTGAGGAAGACTTTAGGGAAACAAAAGTCCACTTCTCCAGCACGAAAAAGCAATGGAAGGACTAGGAGGTCTGCAACGCCTATAAAACAGACATCCAAGGACTCCTCACCTCATCCTCCTTCAATTAAAAAAATAGATTCTGAGAAGACCCTTCATATGTCTCGCATACCTGAGACACAAGGTATTAAGGGAGACAACTATCCAGGAAAAGGTCTTATCAATGGTGTAAAGATCAATACAGGTAACCGAGCAAGTTATTTAAAATAATTAGAATTATTGCTATATATTAATGCTATAATATATATATATATATATATATATATATATAACATCTTCATTTTGTATCGTTTGCCCTTTAGATTCTAACCAAAAGTCCTCTGGAGCTCCCTCTGGAACACCTTTCTATGTTGACCTTGCCTATATTCCAAATCACTGCAATGCTAAAAATGTTGATCAAGAATTCTTTAAGCGGGTGCGTGCTGGTTACTATGTAGCAAGTGGAAATGACCCAGGCAGTGGAGAACCCAGCCGTGCAGTACTGGACGCGCTGCTTGAAGGCAAAGCACAGTGGGGAACCAATCTACAGGTACATAAGTTATATAAAACTGTCATATTTATGCATTATCTCTGATAAATATAGAGACTGTGGTTCTATGAATGTAAAACCATAAACTTAACTCATAGCAAAGTTAATATTATAATTGCCGCCCGACAGGTGACACTGATTCCTACCCATGACACGGAGGTGACTCGTGACTGGTACCAGCAGACTCACAAGCGACAACAGGATCTGAACATAATGGTTTTGGCCAGTAGCAGCACAGTTGTTATGCAAGATGAGTCTTTCCCTGCCTGCAAAATAGAATTTTAGGTATGCTTTACATTTAGGGACACTTGCAGTAATTTCTCCTTATTCATTCAGTATAATTAAGACAGTGTTTCTGTTTCCACCCACAGTGATACAATCCCACTGACCACCATGTATAGTTATAAAGTAGCAGATCCTTGTGCACTCCAAAGCCTTACAAATAAGCTTTGGCTAAGAATCCAAATTTATGTTGCTTGCTATTTCAATGGGCTTGCAAGACCTAGACATAACTATGTTCATTTAACAGAGGCTGTGTCAAAAATCTTACGTTTGTTATATATTTTATTCCTATAGTACCAGTGGTATTCCCTCAAAAGACATGCTCACTCTCAGATGCCCTAGATATGAATTTAAAGCACAAAAAACCCTACCGTCTTACTATGACATTAATACACTAATGTATGCATGCCTTGCTACATATTTCGTTTAACAAGAATCTGGAATTAATATAGGAGTAACATTAATAAGCCAATATTTCTGACAACAAAACTGAAATAAGGTATGAGTAAGGCATCAAGGCAATACATACAGAAGTTCCACTATCAAGAACATGATAATGCAATTCTGACAGCTAATACAAGCAATCACAAGCTGGCATCCAGCCAGAAAATGAGCAAAAATATTCAATTCCAAATCTAAATCATCACAACACACACTCTTAAAATTATTTTCTGAGATGAATCCCAAAGTTTTGTGCTGCTTATAATAATATGTTTATGCCTTTATGCATATGGCATTATAATAAAATGGCCAGCAGCATTGTGGTATTTGGCTAACTCATATATACTGTAGCTAATCATTGCCTGATGCTTGTGCAACTTGGGTTTCTTTTAATAAGGTTCGGTATTTAAGTGTTTTACCTTCATTATCTAATATTTGTTTGTGTCGATCCCTGGCATCAAGATCCAATGGTTTTTTTGACTTTGCATAAGAGTGGCTTTTAAGAAATCTATTATTTTCAATCGATATGTGTGTAAGGTTTTGAGTTCAGTTCATCGTTGTATGGTCATTTCGGGTACTGATAATCCTTTGAAATACTTTTTGCACATAGTTTAAAGCCAGTAGTATAAATTAGCTTTGGTTTGAATGGAGGTGGCAATGATGTATGCAGCAGAACATGTGAATGTGTAAATGATTGTATGCTTGCATAAGAAGTGAGCAGTCTTTCACCTATATGCAGTAGAAATGGAGCACATGGGCCCCTTTTGTGTGCCTTTTTCATTAACAATTTAACATGAGAATACTGAAAAAGAGGTTACCGAGAAATGCAGAAACACATTGAATCATATGGAAAATAAACAGCACTTTGGAACATTAGAATTAAATATCTTAAATTAGCTTTATAAAACATGTACAGTCAAATGTCATTCCCAAATTTCCTATCTATCTATCTATCTATCTATCTATCTGTCTATCTATCTATCTATCTATCTATCTATCTATCTATCTATCTATC
>JAOUQT010000033.1:10207692-10219907 GCA_025769995.1 Xyliphius kryptos
TCCAATTTAGCCATGAAACCTCCCACACTAAAATGACAGGTGTTTCAGTTTCATTGTCTAACCCCTGTATATTACAATATAATATATCATTAGCACCAAGTGTGATAATATGTGATAATTGTGATATAAATATCTTTAATGCATGTCAGGGTGAGCCTTTACTTTAAACCAAAAATTGTCTAGTCAGGTAATTGACAAATACAAAGCGATATTCATTTATAAAATGAACGATGAACGATGAACGATAATGCATTTATAAAACAAACGATAAGTGCAGATACAATAAAGTATATCTAGTAAAACAGTAATTTAATTTACAATATACTTCAAACTTGTTTCACAGATAATTACATCACCCCGAAACTGAAGCTCCATGGTGACACTCTCGTCCTCCACGCCATCTATAATCTCACAGCGGTAACGCCCCATGTCGTCACTTTGCAGGGGGTTGATGACCAGTGAAGCATCACCTGGAGTGCTCCGGGGCAGACGCACACGACCACGGAAGTCACCGTAACTTCTGTGGCGGGTCCCAAAAGCCACCATGACGTGCATCTCTTTGGGTTCACTCGTGTTCGGCTGCCAGAACCACTTGACCCTTGTCCTGCGAGGCACACTAACTTCTGGCTCGTACCGGTACACACAGGGAAGGGTAACGTTTCCTCCTTGTACAGCAGACACCATAGTTTGTGGAGATTCCACGTGAAGACGTACACCACTGAAGTATACTAGGGAAGACAGGAGTATGTTAAGGTTAAGGCTCAATAAATACAATATTTTCAGGGATGTGCAGTCAGGGGCGACAGGTGAGGCACTGACTCATGAAGGTAATTTATGTATGATTCTAATCATTCAAATCATTTCTATAATAAAGATTTCAGAATCTGCATATTGTTTGTTCAAATAGTGACATGATGTGAGGAAGCAATAAAATGAGCTCACTTTGAATTGCACAATAACACATGCTTGCTGCTGTCTCTCTGTTTGTCACCAATATTATGTTTGTAGACACATAACATAACATCTCACTTTCCGTAGTCTAGGTAATGTATTTCACATGTGTGTTATGATTGTATGTACGTATTATCTCTGACTATTTCTCCAGTTCTTCTCTACAGCTCACAGTTAATGTACTTCTTAGTTATTTGGCCATGACATGAACCTGATCCAAGGCCACATGAGTGTAGAGCCTAACAGTGTGTACAACACAATTATACTTGCTGATCTGACATAAAACAGGATCATGCTTGGTTTGCTGCTTTTCTTCTGCATTTATATTATTTAAAAGCTGGAAGATTGTCTAGTAAACAGTAGAAATATAGCGAACTTGACTTTCAGTCGAGAGTGATAAAAGGTTATCTTCTGTTATTGCCAGCCGGCAACTCTGGGAGCAAGGATAGAACAATCCTAGGCAGGGCACCACTTCATCATAGGACAAACACACACAAATTCACATACATTCACACACTAAGCGGCACTTAACAGACACCAAGTTGCGTAACATGCATGTCTTTGGAATGTGGGAGGAAAACCCAGAGCACCCAGAAAAAAGGGAAACAGGACACACAAACAGCACAAACAAGGAAAAACATGAAATCTCCACAAAAAATATCCCAAGTCATCCCACCCAGTTATTGACTCTAGGTCCTTCATGCTGTAAGGAAATAGCACTACCCACTGTGCTACCATGCCACAAGCTTCTGTTATTTTCCATTCAATAAAATGTATCACTTAAGCTAAATAAGGTTAAGATAAATAAGCTTAATCATTTGTTTTTACAAGCAAATTCATTAAAATGCAGTGATTAAAAAGAAGTTGTGTACTATATATAATATAATTTGCACTGAATGAGTAAGAATTGTGGAATTTTTAGTGTAGGTTTGGTAAAATATTAACCTCTATATATACAGAGGAGCTACTTGCCACCAGGTATGACAGACAACTGCTTGGTGCCCTGTGCCAACACTAAACTAAATCACGGGCAATCTGATTGTTAACGCTGACCTATCTCTGGGTCCAGCAAATTGTTTTTCTAGAGCCTCAAATGACTATAGAATTACCACTGTCTACACTATAATGTATGCATGTACATATCCAGTTGTTAATATTCCAAGCATCCAATTAAATTATTCATTTTTAACTACTAGTCATATATTTGTAAAGTATATCATAAATCTGTTGTCCCAAACGCACGTCACTGTTTATTGTATTATAATTACTCTACATTGTTACCAAAGCTGCAATATTATTCATAGATATTGAATAACAAAAACAGACATACTCTCTCCGTTTGCGTTACCATCCGGTGATAAATCCTGATAGTAGTAATTACTGGAGGATCGGAGCGCGTGAGACTCGAGCACGCGGTGCAAGAGCAGCAGCATCAGCAGCAGATGGCGCTTCATCCTCATAATCAGCAGAGCTCTGACTCCCAAAACAACATCCTAATACCAAAGAGCGGACAATTGGAATGATTAATAATATTGAAAAATGTGATCACAGCTCGTTTAAGAGAAATTATTTCGCACACTCATGTTACTGATTTGATCTTTATATTCCATTATAACTCACATATTTCTCATTATTCATGCGCTGATATTAAGGACAATACAATTTGCACTGTATGCTATAACAATAAACCAGACTTAACCTGACACTAAAGCTCTAAAGCTCCAACAAACAGCAAAGAGTGCTCATTTTCTTTTTTTTTTGTTGCAAACTGTCGTGTGTAGTCTATATAAGCAAAATAACTGCAATCATTAGGTACAGTTTGTCTTTCATTCAGCTGGACATTTACGTTATTATTCTCACTGTGCAGGAATATTCTAAAGCCTATAAATATACACTATACGATGCACTCAGAAATAAACGCACAGAGAGATTACATGCGTGACGTTTTGGTAAATAGTCACAAACTGCAAGACAAAAGGTTTCTTGTGGTGAATCAGGAGCTGCTTACCGACTGAAGACGATGCTTTGCTGCTCGGTGCATTCTCTGAACAGTTTTCTCCTATGTTCACATGTTCACACTCCGCCCAGGTTTAGTACTACACTCGCCCCCCCCCTTCCCCCCAAATCCGCGTGTGGCTGGAGCGCTACAATGACGTCACAAAGCCCGAGTTTACACTTTAACAGCAGAATGTGCGTTTCATCAGATTTAATAAACGCTAAGTTTAGTCCCTGAAGTTATTCACTTAAATATTTCTATCGTACACTACTTTATAGCCTCCTTTCATTCCATTACAGTTCTGAGGAAAACAGGGCACTTTCTACTACTCTAGCGTAGCACTGTCGCCTCACAGCATGTTCTCCCCTTGTTCACGCAGACTTTCTCCGGGTGCTCCCATTTCCTCCCGCATTTCAAAGTCGTGCGTATTTGGGTTAATTGGTGTCTCTAAATTGCACCCAAGTGTGTGAATGTGTGTTTGAGTGTGTCCTACGTGGCGCCCTTTCTAGGGTTGTTCCTACACTTGAACCCAGAGTTGCGGTTATGGCACCGGCTTGGCCGCGAGCCTGTGTGGTTTATGCTGAGGATGGATAGATGTTCAACTGGTAACAACCAGTGTGTATTCAATATGTATTCTGTTACTTTAAGAGCCCTTAAACCGAAGAGTGCATGTGTGTGTGTAACTATGCCTAAGAAGAGAGAGAAATTAGAATGTGTGCGTGTATCGTACTGTAACACCGAGACCACTGGATCCAACTCCGTATTTTCTTTACTTTCTTATATTTTTTGTAACAAACGCTGTTCAATACCTTTGAGAGCTGTGGGATAGCTGAGTGAATACGAGTGTTTGAATCATGGCTGTGTAGTTTGCACCTGCCCCAACGCTTACTATCTCTCCTCTGCAAAACCTCTAAACCACATGTCAGTATTGTATAGATCACCCTTGTGCCCCTTAAACACCATGGATCTCACAAAACATCTGAAGGTGTGCTGTGCTTATCTGACATCACAATGTTAGCAGAAATTCCTGTCAGTTGTGAGGTGGGTCGTCCATGGATCAGATTTCTTTATACAGTACATTTCACTGGTACTCAGACAGACTGAGATCTGGGGATTTTGGAGGCTCATATAACACTGAACTCATTGTCATGTTCCTCAAACATAATAGAACATTTATTTCTCCTGAAAGCAACTACTAACCTAAGAAAAACGCTGGAATGAAGAGGTGTACTTGGTCTGCAACAATGTTTGTTTATGTGATACACGTCAAAGTAACATAATGTGCCCAGAACATCACACTGCATTCTCTAGGGCCAACTTTTTTTGAGGTAAGAAACTTACAAACATCACTTGACTCCCCACCTGCCTCAACAAGCCTTGAGCACCAATGACCCTCTTAATGGTTTTTTGGTTGTCATTCCTTGTATCATATATTTGTAGGTAGCAACCTTTTGCATGCAGACCTGCTATTTTAAACATGACCAAATCACCAACCTGTCATAATTTGGCCCATAATTCGGCCCTGTCAGAGATGCAAAATTGTTACTCTTGCCCATTTTACATCAATAAAACTGACTGTTCCCTTGATGCTGAATCTGCTGTAAATCCCACCCCTTTAGACATGCCATTGTACCAAGATAATCAACATTTATAATATTACATCAGTGAAAGTGAAAGTGATACAATTTGGCCACTATGTTTGCACACAGCGGAATTGGTCCGCTGTATTTAACCCATCCGTGCAGTGAAACACAAATGAAGTGAGCACACGTGCCCGGCGCATTGAGCAGCCAGCACAGCGCCCGGGGCGCAACTGGGGGTTAGGTGCCTTGCCCAAGGGAACTTCAGCCATGACTTGTCAGTACTTAGAATCAAACCAGGGACCTTCCGGTCGCAAGGCTGGTTCCTTAACCACAAGCCTCTGACTGCCCCAGTCAGAGTGGCCAAACACATTTCTTGATTATTTAAGTACATTTTATGCTAATACTTATGCATTGTGAACTTTTGCTTAAGTGTGATTTATTATGCAGAATTTTTACATAATTGAATAACTTTCCCTCCACTGCTAACTACAGACATCTAGGGGAAATAAAGTTCTTTGTAGCCTACTACAGTATAATTCCTAAAGTTTACATTAAAAAGCACATAATCCTAAAATATATTTTGCTTATTTCATTTATTCATTATGTTTAAGAAACTGCTAAATCCTAGTTAGGATCAAGGTGTAACAAAAACAGAGAATCCAGAGGAAAACCACACAGACAGAGGAAGAACATTAAGTATATGCACCAAAACCCTGAACAGAAAGTGACTCAAGCTCAGGAAGCTTATCTGAACCAAAGTGCCATCCTGTTTTGTCAAGTGTCTTTAGTGTTTCATGTGTAAAATTCCACTCAGCATCATTACTAATATATGTATTTATATAGAAACATTTTAAGATTCTTTACAGAATAATGCAGCAGTGATTTTATTTCAGAGATTGTTTCACTAGCAACTTAACTCCCCAAATAAAAAATATATTTCACATGGTCTTATAATCGTTTTTAAATAACAATTGTACTCAGTTTCCTAAATTTATTTGCAAAGTAAACTAAAACACGCACTGGCCACTTTATCAAATCAGCCAACAACATGGCTGTAACTCAATGCATATAGCCTTGTAGATGTTGTCAAGGCAACATGCAAACAGAGGATCAGAACGAGGATGAAAGCTGATTTAGCCAACTTTGAACGTGGCATGGTCATTAGTGCCAGGCAGGCTGGTCTGAGTATTTCAGAAACAAGCTGATGTACTGGGATTCTTATACACAACCATCTCTAGGGTTTACAGAGAATAGTCCTAAAAATGAGAAAAATATCCAGGGAACAGCAGTTGTGTTGATGAAAATGTCTTGTTGATACAGTACGAGAGGTAAAAGAAAAATAGGCAGACTGGTTCGAGTAGTAGAAAGGCAACAGTAACTCAAATAACCACTCATTACAACCAAGGAACATATAATACTTTTAAAAGTATGCAACAAAAATTAAGTGAGTTCTGAAGACAAAAGTGGGTCGAACCTTTAACTAGCAAAGTGTACCTTGAATTGAATCTACATGCATATGCACAAACACCCCAAACTATGGCAATCCTTTAAAAAAATACGGTAAATTTTTGTATAAAACAACAGAATCCAATATTACACTGTAAAACTATTCTATTTTCCAGAGACAATATAATATTGTACAGGTATTATCAAAAATATTCAACTCCAACTCTCACATTCACACAAGTTTAAACTGAAGATTCCCTAAAGATTAAAATGGAATATCCTTTCTACGCTACTCAATCAATTGGATTCAGTAACATTTCGCCATCTCTCCTTCCTAAATGTAGAGGTCCTGTTTGATGAAGGTGTTGTTTTGGTATCAGGGATAGCTGTGTCAGCTGGCTCATAGCTGTGGAAAGGAAAGGGCTGCTCAGCGGCCTTTGATGATAGCAGGATGTTGGGTCGATTCCTTCACTCAACATTATGACACAAAGCAACACACAGCTCTTGTTATCCTCTGCTTATGATTTCATGTTTTTCACCATCACTCATGACAAAGGAGACAGATTTACCTTGCTGCTCACAGATAGCAAGACGTATTATTGACATGTTTGAAGATCCCAGACAGTTTATTCCCAAAGCAAAGATGAAAGCTTTTGCCTTGGGCTAGGAATACCAAGCGCCTCTCAATAGCAGGTTATGAAAGATAAGCATAATTTTGGCTGCTGACACCAAGACCACCAAGACAGGATAGTATTGCGTTCTAACTATTTAAACACAATGAAAAGATCCAAAGCACTTTTTGGATTTTCCCCCTAAGAACAAGTCAGGTTGCAGTGTAAATCAAGAGAGAGACGGCCAAGTAATTCAGCCTTTTTAACAAAACAGTGGAGAAAGTAATTCAGACAAATATACAGAATATCTCTATTGCAGTATTTTTATAATGATAATTTCAAAATAGTGTTCCAAAACAAAAAGCCAAATATATTAGGGTAATAAAATAACTTTTTAGTCACACATTTTTAACATCCCAGATTGACAACTGCCCTATTTTGAGGATCTTTCATGTTTCTAACTCTACCAACTGAGCTATTCTAGCTCCCTAACTTCAATTTGAGAACCTCACAGTAACCTGTGTTAGTAAGTGCATTACTTCTCATTTATTCTCAAAATAATTCAACTTCAGTCAGTGCATATTGGTTTAGAAGCAGGTCATGGTTAACAAGGTCAGACCTGCTTTCTCTACTGCAATCTTTCATTTACTCTGTAAAACAGTGTCTTCTAAGGCTTCTTTAATTGCAGGTGGTAAGGTTGCACATTCCAGACGCACATACTTGTGCTTCTTACAGATTTTTCACTAGTTCTGGACGATGATGTGGCGTGTGCGTGTAGTGTATGTAAGAGTCTATGTGCAGCCTACAATTTTTTTTATTTCTTCCTGCTTTTTTTATAGCACATCAGTAATTTATGTAAGTATGTATGTATGTATGCTAGTATGCTATTCATGACCGGAACAAGGTTACATTGATCAAAACGTTACATACATTCACAAAGTTATATTTGTATTACAAAAGTCTGGAAGGGGGAATTTGACATCTCGAATTATTAATCTTTTTAGACCTTGGGAGGAAAATGGAGAACTCAGAGGAAACCCACACAAACATGGGGAGATCAGTAAAACTTAATACATGCAACTAATTTACCAGCCAATTTGGTGTAAGTAGCATAAAATCATCCAAATACAGGTTAAGCTCTTCAGTGGCGAAAGAGGAAAGTGTGCCCACAGTTACTGGGTCCAGGGTATGATTGTTAAAACAGGCTGATTAAGTGTTTCAGAAGATGCTACACTCTTGGGATATTCACTAACAGCATCCACTGGAGTTTAAAATTAATTTTAAAAATCTAGTTAGTCACAGTTCTGTGGGCAAAAACACCTTGGCAAATGTCAGAGAAGAATGACCAGAACTGAGAGCAGACAGGATGGCTACAGTAATAAAAAACATTTGATGAACCTTGGAGCTGTACCAGAAGAAAGCCTCATAAAATTCTACTTCTGTCAGCCAAGAACAAAAATGTATGGGTACATATATTCACAGTTGAACAAAGGAAAAAACTTTTTCCTCAGTCTTCAACTGGTCATTCATTTCTACCTCTTATGTCACTGCTGCTCTATGCACGCTTTTGTTTTTGAGACATTCTGTGTAAACTCTAGAGACTGCTGTGTTTTAAAATCCCAGCTCAACATCTGGTACTCAAACTAGCCCATCAGGCATCAGAACACATTTTACTGACAATTGTCCACATTCTGATGCATGATTCAAACAAACATGAAACTCATTAGTTTGGTTTATCATTAGTAACATCATTTCAGCATCCATGGAAATTCATGACAGGAGAAAGTTTATCAATCACAGTTTTATTCAAACACAATTTATTTGAATCTCTGAAATACCTAGCATATATGCTTTTAGACTGTAGCGGGGAACAGAAGCAGACACTGAGAGAACATGAAAATTTAACATAGAAATAACAAAGGTTGACGTACCCGGGCATCAAACCAAGGACCTTCTGTGGGATGAGACTTCTGTGAAAGACATTAGCTTAAATTGTGCGATTTATGCACTAGCCTGCGGCAGAAAGATCAGTTAGATAACTCTATAAATCATAAGTGCCTGTCTAATATTGTACACGTTTTTTGTAATACTGAAGCAAGGACTCCACTAGCTGTGGCAAAAAGTAACATCCAAATAAATGCCAGGACCCACGCTTCCTCAACAGGACATTTTCCCACCACCTTCACCCAGAGTGCATCTTGTTAAATGTCTTTCTCAGACAAGTTTTACTCACCTAGTCATTCATAAAATGTTAGACTAGGCCAACGTTTTCCATGGTCCAATCCTGATTTTCACTTCACCATTGGAAGCACATTCCATATTGGACAGCTACTCAGCATGCTGTAATTGAGTCTGTTTTGACAAAATGCTGTTGTTGCCAACACTAACTCCCACATGCAGCCGTGACCATTGGACACCCATGACCCTATCAGCAGTTCACCAGCTGCACTTCCTTGTTTACATACCTACCAACCGTTGCATACTAGGAAAAGTATCTTGCATACACCAAGATGTGTCTTTTTCAAGATGTTCTGACCCTGTAATTTACAAGTTACAAGTGAGCCAAAGTTAAAAATGTAAAGAGATTTTTACGCTTGCATATTTGCCACTCTTTAAAACACACCGCATTTGGAGTCATGACTGTTAAATTGCTGCCAAATTCATCCTACTCTTGTCATGTACTATTGTAATGATTTAAATCACCTGCCCATGGTTTTTAACATTGTGTCATTTGTGTGTAGTCCAATAATATAACAAAAAAAAAAGAATTAAATCTGAAGATCTTTAAATCCTTGAAAATTGTTATTTAATCTCGCTGTATAGTTGTTTCAAAACACTGAAAAAAGTGATCTAGTTTCGTCAAGAATTCTATAAACAATGGATAACTCCCTTTATATTGCTTTTCCAACTAAAATATAGTTCAGCATAACTTTGTTATTCCAGGAATGAGTCTTTCCTGGAGATGCCATGCTCAGACAGACAATTTCCTGCCAGTCGTTTGCCCTCTGTTCTTCCCGATTTAACCCTGGACAAGGCTCCTATATACACTGCACCTAGTTAATCAACATATGACAGACAATGGAACACTGGTTCTCTCGGAAATCACAGCACACAGAGAGAACTTTATATCCTGTTTGGTTCAGGCTTCGTTCCAAAAAGCAAAAGCAATGACAGAACAGACAGTGACTTGAGGAAGGAAAAAAGAACAGAAAAAAAAGACATTCAGATAATGGGACCAATTCAGCCTAGTCAAATATGTGCCAAGGTCAATGTATGGTAATTGAGAACACAAAGAATGGCATTATATATGTTCGCCTTTTTTCCTTGCTAACAAAATTAGACAAAGATTCATGGAGGAATCAAATCAAAACTTGTTATTTAATGTGTGTCATAAAAAACACAACATATAACAAAGAACATGTTGAACCTGGTGAACATTTTCTATAAGTAGAAAATCACAGAGAAAATCTTAAGCAAACGCTCTAGAAGAAATACCAATATAAAAAAAGGCATGTTTCATTAATATTAATAACTGCATCACATTGCACAAACCCATCATTTATTTATAATATATAGGGCTTCTTGCGGAGGCGGGTCAAATCCCAACACTATAAGAGAATTGCGCAGGTTGGGCAGATTCTTTGTAAAAAGCATAGTAATCTTGAAAAACATAAATTTCCACCCATTTACTTTGGAAAAATCAAATCAGTTAGTAGTTATTTATGACTGAAAGTGTTATATACAAATTATATGTAATTCAACAGACTTAATATATAAAAATTATTCAAAGCAGCAATACTTTTTTAATTCAGTGAATTAACATTTAAAACTTTGGTAGCATGCAAATATATATATATATACACACATACATACACACACACACACACACGACATCAGTAGCAAACTGCAGTTGATTCAACGCTACCTGAGAAGGCTCCACCTCCACGGCAGTGTTGGCCAAAAGTATTACTGTACAATAATACTGAAGTACTGTTTTTATGCAATATTACACAATAATGATGGTATAGTATTTTGTTAAAGATTGTACTGTTTGAAAGACTGTCTACAGAAATAAAGCCTAATTTCGATGAATTAACAACCATTATAACATCATGGCAACAACTGGTCATCTTACCAAGGATTACTCAAACTTTAACACTTATACAATGAACCAACAACATCTGGAAGCTGATAACTAAAACACCCAACACAAACAATGCTTTGGCCGTTTAATGTGTGACCCATTTATTCTGTACAATAACTCTTTAAACTAAATATATGTTACAAGTATATTTAAACCTGCTCCAAAATGGGCCACTGTTTATATATGATAAAGGAGGATGAACATGTAGTTACTGTAATTTTGTATTTCACAAATGTATAAGAATTACATTTGTAGTGGAATTGATATTTCGGTTGGTTTTATAATGACAAAAAAAAAAAAACTAATCTTAATACGTTGACCAGAACTTACATTGCATGGTGTGTCTTCATTAGTGGCACATTACTGAAACACTGGTAAGCTAAAGTCCCACTGTTGTGGTGAGGGTTTCGTTTCTTGTTGTGGACTTGGCACCCTCTGGTGCTGTTAGTCATGCAGTGCATTAAGTGGTTCAGGGTGTAAGAATTCAGGGTTTTGAAGTGATTTAATCCTCACAGCCTAGAAGCTCCATTCGCAATGTGATGCTATCATGCCACTCCCAGGGAAGCACGCGGACAAATCGGGCATAGAAAGGCGGGTCAAACACATTCTTTTTATGCACATTGTTATCACTGTTTCCAGGGAAGATCTGCAGGAAGAACAGAGAAAAAAATCATTTAAAAAAAAGGCAGAATTCATAGGCAAACGAAAGACTTCACTTAATATGAGTGCATTTGCTCAATGATTTTCATATGCTTAATTTACTCCAAAAAGCCCTGTTTCTGCCACTCTTGACCAGGTCTCCCTTATAAAAGAGAACTGTGATCTCAATGGTTATTTAATCTGGATAAATGAAGGTTAAAATCAATATATTAATAATATTTTCATTTTCCCATAACCACATTAAATCCAATTGTGGTTAAATATTTTTAAAATAAGAGTGTCTGACCTTGTCACTGTTACTCTTATCATCTTTTACCACAGTCCAGTTCCGGCCGTTGTCACTGTACGCCACTTTGAAGGCTGAAACAAACTGCACATTTCCAAAGTCTTTTGCTCCCTGAGTGATTATTCCTGTGATCTGCTTAGGGGATAGCAAATCCACCTAAAACACAAAATGATGTTAAAAGCACATATGTAAGCCCTTAATAAAAGTACAGTCAGAATGTACATCATTAATATTTGATGCCTCTATGTAACCAATATTGCATATTTCACTATAAAACTAACAAGCAACAAATCAAAAGGAAAACATTAAGCATTTGTCTGTATGTGTGAGAGACAGAGAGAGAGAGTATAAGCAAAAATTTCAAAAGCTTGTCAGTTTTGTTTAAAAGCCTCTATTCTATGCAAATTAGCATAGGTAAAATAAGGTAAAAATAAGACTCCCACAATCACCAGCAAAAGCCACTACACACCCATAAGAGACAAATAATGCCTTGGGCCAACATCAATGTATTGCACAAGATGACAGATTTATTTTATAT
>JAOUQT010000033.1:10239209-10249292 GCA_025769995.1 Xyliphius kryptos
CTCCACCTCTCCAAGTTCTCTTCTAGCTGTTCCCTGCTCTCACTACAGATCACGATGTCATCTGCAAACATCATAGTCCATAGTAATTCCTATCTGACCTAATCTGTTAGTCTTTCTATTACCAGAGCAAACAATAAGGGGCTCAGAGTCGATCCTTGATGCTGTCTCACCTTTACCTTGAAGCTATCCGTCACTCCTACAGCACATCGCACTACTGTCATGCTGTTCTCATACATGTCCTGCACCAATCTAATGTACTTTTCAGCCACTCCGGAATTCCTCATACAACACCACAGTTCCTCTCTCAGCACCCTATCATAATCTTTCTTTAAATCGACAAATAGACAGTGTAGCTCTTTCTGACCTTCTCGATACTTTTCCATCAGCAATCTCAAAGCAAAAATCACATCTGTGGTGCTCTTTCTTCTGCTTACTTTCTTCAGTCCTCTCCCTGTCCCATTTCTTCTTCGCTAACCTCTTGCTCTGAATAACCTCCTGCATTTCCTTTTTCCAACACTAGGTTTTCTTGCTGTCTTTCATCTGTCCAGATGACACATCAAGTAGCTTCCTGCCTGTCTGTCTAATCACTGTTGCCTTTCTTAACTTATTTCTGAACTCCTCACAGAATTCCTCCTTTCTCAACTTCCACCATTTTGTCCTCCTCTCTACATTTGCCCTCTTCCACCGGAGTCATCCTGCAAACCACCATCCGATGTTGTCTAGCTACACTCTCTTTTGCCAATACCTTACACTCTCCACACTTGTAGGTCGCCCTGTGCTCCTCCTTTTTTCAAAAATATGTGTTACCACAGTCATTTTCATCCTTGTTGCAAAATCAACCACCATCTCTCCTTCTAGGTTTCTATCCTTAACACCAATTGCCCAAAAGCTCCTCATCTCCTTTGTTTCATCCACCAACATGCCCATTGAAATCTGCACCAACCACCATTCTCTTCTCTATGTGCATGCTCTCTAATACTTCATATAACTCCCTCCAGAATCTCTTTCTTCTCTAACTCAACTTGTAGTGCATAGCCACTGACAAATACAGGTGATTTAAGTGCCTTTGGCATGGTTCTTGGTATGAGTATTTCAGAAACTGCTGCTCTACTGGGATTTTCATGCTCCACTATCTCTAAGGTTTACAGAGAATGGTCCGAAAAAGAGAAAATATCCAGAGAATGGCAATTGTGTGGATGAAAATGCTTTGTTGATGTGAGAGGGCAGAGGAAAATTGGCATACTGCTTTGAGATCATAGAAAGGCAACAGTAACTAAAAAAGTTCCATTATGAATGTCTATAAGGAATGAACTGAACATACTCTCATAAGATGTTAACTTGAATATTTTATAAAGTATTTCTTTTCTAAAGGTACAGGCTACGCAATATGATAAATAATCCATTAACATTTTAATACATTTTAATATTACCACTTAAGAATAATAGGCGAAACCTATTGCATATTCGAAACCATCATTTACAATTTCAGAATATAATTGTTTAAAATTTTAAATTCTTTAGTATTTCTGTCAAATTAAAAATATTACTGTATTATATTTGACAGGATAAGAGCTTTCATCATGAATGTCCATAAGGAGCAGAATAGCCAGATCTTCAGTCCAGAGATGCCAGCTGCATTTGAAGGCATGAAGCTGGCTGCATTAGCCACGGTGCTGTACATCATAGTGCGCTGCCTCAACCTAACAAGTCCATCAGCAGCCTCAAAAATTACGTGTCAGAATACAGTTCTTAATCAATACCTGCTCAGGTCCTGCTCGATTCTAACCAAAGAGTGAGTCTTTACTTGTTGCATATATTTTTTCGATACATAGTGGATTCTTCAATTTTCAGTTAATTAACCATTGATATGCCTTAGTTTTTGATATTGAGGGTGTGTTTAAGTTAAAAGTGAGGAAAAGTTTATCAGATAAATTCAAGCCCATGACCTTTAGACAAATGTCTGACAGCATCCACAATAATACATGTTTGTTTGCAGGTATGTTCCACCATTACTGTGGGGTAAAAGTGGACATATTCAAACTGTTCTGTATGGAAAGATGGGTCGTGTAAACTCTCCTCATCCCTGCAGCATGCGCTTAAATCTTCCGATGCAGGATGGAGCTACAGGGACATTTGACATTTTTGAGCCCCTTGGTGATCATGTAACTAGTGGTAAGTTTATTTATTTAAACAATATTCAATGCACGCCTTACACTGTTAGTGTTGATTACCTACTACAGGTGCATCTCAATAAATTAGAATATCATCAAAACATTTATTTATTTCAGTATTTCAATACAAAAAGTCAAACACATAAATAATATAGATTCATTACAGTCAAGTGTTTATTTATGTTACTGTTACTGAAAACCCAAAATCATTATCTCAGCATTTAAAATGGTCCCTTAGTCTTTTTCACTTAGCTACAGTATCATGGGGAAGACATTAGCAGTCATTGACACACTTCACAAGCAGGGTATGCTATAAAAGGCTGTTGTTAATGAAGCTGACTGTTCACAGAGTGCTGTATCCAAGAATATTAAAAGAACTGAGTAGAAGAAAAAAAAATTGTAGAAAATGATGCACAAGCTACCGGGATAACCACAGCACTGATAGGAGCATCAAGAAAAGGCCAGTAAAATTTGGGGGAGACTAATGCTGGTGTCAGTGCTTCAAGAGCACCACACACAGATGTATTCAGAACATGGGCTACAACTGTCGAATTCCTTGTATCAAGCCACTCATGACCCAGAGACAAGAAGCGTCTTACCTGGGCCAAGGAAAAAAAGAACTAGACTGTTGTTCAGTGGTCCCATGTGTTGTTTTTGGATAAGAGTAAAATTTGCATTTTATTTGGAATTCATTGTCTGAGAGCCTGGAGGAAGTCTGGAGAGGCACACAGCCCATAATCATCAATATTAACAGAAATAAACATTTGAATTCAGATGCTACACGAGGGTAATAACACACTGATATGTATTTATCACACCTGTTAATATCATTTCCAGAAATAATTTTAGACAAAAGGAGCCTCTGCAATAATTACTAGTATAAGAAAAGCTAACAGTTTATAGTATAATGTGTTTTTCTGCAAATTAGAAAGCTGCACAATCCTGCAGTGAATAGATATTTCTAGCTCATTCCAAAGAAGAATAACCGGCTTGAGATCCAGGAAGGTGGATTAAAAGCTCGCTGAAGGAATGCTTTTCTCTTTTTCACTGCTAACTCAAATAGTCTTTGCCTGTTGCAATCCGTTTAAGGGGAATGTAGTTATATTCAGAAATTATATCATCACATTCCTAAAATAATGGCCTAAGTCATTTCAGTCAAAAAATGACTTAAGCCATTATTTTGGGAAGGTGACGATATTTTTGGCACTGTTTTCTGCCCAATTTCCATTTTGCACATTTTTAGCATAATAACCACTAACAAGATGCTAGAACTTTGCCTGCTTACTCAACATCAAGAATGCATCCCTGCTATGATGGGGCCTTCCAGCTCAGGTTCGTCAGAGGCTATGCAAGATTGTATTCATAGAACTTGTAACAGTGGAATTTATCACAGAATCTTGCATAGATTAGGAATTAGATTAAGGACACCAGGCTAATAAATGGTTGGTCCACCTTTCTGTGTGTTACAGAGTGGAGACTTAGGAGTCATATTCCACAAGGTAGTGAACATACTTTGTACACAAGTTGAACCTTGGCCACTGTTCACCTTTCATATCAACCACACTTGGCCAGCTGCTGTGTGACCTTTGACTTGATGGTTCCTCTTTTTATGGAGCACCCATGATACCGTGGCATGGGAATAGCCTAATGGTTCAGCTGTTGCTGAAATACTGGAACCACACCTCCAGGGTCGAACTATTTGTTCACAAATAAAGTCCATTTACCCGTGTTTACCCATATCTGGTATATCTTACGAGTTAACACCCTATGTGAGAATTTTGATGTAACCATTTTATCAGTCTGGCATATTATCAGTAATTAAATTTATTTTATCAGTTCGTGTATTGTGAGCTATTATAAATTATTTTTAATGCTATTTGAAAAGTTTTAGCATGATTTCCATTCTGCAATTCAAAATACACGCGCATAAGAACATCCTTAAAGAGTCTTTTATCTAAAGAATGTGGCTCTTGTTTAACTTTAGGACTTTCTAGAGATCTGTACATTATTCAGTCAGGAATATTATTCTTCCTGAGGTTCCCCATACTGCATTTCACTGCATTCTGTACCCTGTATAACTATGTAGGTGACATTATAATAATATTTTTTTTATTATTAAGTCATTTTTTATTTTGCTAAAATCTGTCAGTCTTTAGCACATGGATAACTGCTTGTGTGTTATTTGCTCACAGATGACATTACCATGGTGATCTGCCCTGGGATAGGTAACCACAGTGAGCACCATTATATCCGTACATTTGTGGCTTATTCCCAGAAGCATGGCTACAGATGCGCTGTCCTCAACCACCTAGGGGCCTTACCAAATGTTGAACTTACCTCTCCACGGTTGTTCACCTATGGTAAGCCCAGTGTTGGTGTAACGAAACGCCTTACCATGGGGAATAACTGTTTGGCATGAAGTTTTACAGCCATTTTATCATTAAGTCTGGTAATCTTTCTTTCTGGGTGTCTGGCTATTTGATTTATGCAATTCCACTGTTCAAAATATTTGGGCAAACAGTGATGTTTGTTTTATTGGGTTATTAACATAATCTTCGACATCGATAGCCATATTGATGACATATTCATACACACAAGTTTCACATCTTATTTTCAAGTAATATACATACAGTAATGACAATTTACCTAGCGTGCATGTATTTGTACTGTGGGAGGAAACCGGAGCACCTGAAGTAAACCCACGCAAACACGGGGAGAACATGGGTCCTCTTGCTGTGAGGCCACAGCACTATCCATCCTCTGCATTCAATACAATTATCATAACATGAATATTTGTCCTTGTAAGACTTCTTTCAGGTGACATGTGATAGTCCAATTGGGCAAGATCAGGATTAAAAGGATGCCCTAACATTTTGAAATAGATTTTTTGATAAGTGTGGACAGTATTTGCATTAATACATGAACATGAATTTCTTCATTTTCTAGCAACTTCTCCAGGATCACACAGTAAGCCCTGATGATCTACAGCAAAGTGTTAGCAGTTTTTATATTTGAATGTCACCTTTATAACAATAATGAAGCCAGAACAAGAAAAGACTAGTCATCATTTTTATAGATTTAAGATTCAAGTGTAAAACAGTGTCACATTGTACTGTGAAATCCTGCTTTGCTTATCCTCCAAAATATTGGTGTGTAAATGTATGCACACAAATTGAAAGAATGAGGTAGAATAGCAATGTGCATTATTATTGTGCAAACATCAACAATAGTTATCAGATTGCCTTTTGTTCTAAAGTGCAAATTGCAAATCACAGTAAAATGAGTGTGAAGTGTATAGTTCAGTATAAGTAGAAAGGTACAGAAAATAAGCAAGTGAGAACCTAAAAGGTACTTCCTACCTCATCAAAGGTGATCTCTTCATAATCCCAGTTCTCGATGTTGAAGAGTAATACAACACGGCCATATTTGTCTCTGCTCGAGAGGATGCCTGGGTAACCGGCTTCAATGGTGCTGCGCACAGCCTCGGGGCTTAAGTTCTCAAAGAGCTCAGGGTAATCTCGTCTGAAGCGCACATACCCTAATGCATAGCAACAGTTCGTTTAATTGTGATCAGGAAATGCAATCAGGTAATACAGTATGTTTCACTCCACCATTACTGACTGCATCAATTGTAAAATAATGACTTAAGATGATTATTACATGAACTGTTAGGATAGTATTCTCACCCTTCATGAGCTCAAAAGCCCTATTTATGTCATACTTCCTGGCCCGAATAAACCTAACCAGAAAGGCATCAGGTTTCTCAGAGAACATGTCCTGCACCACTTTGGCCAGGTCATCTCCATTGTCCACCTTCTCTTTAATGATGTCCCTCAGTTCCCTCACCGCAGACACCTTTTTCTCCTCAGTCTCATTCAGCTCATCTTTAGCCTACAATAACCGGTACATTTTACAGTGGCATAAAATAACAGGAATTAAAATTAAACAACAGATGAATGATATAATATCTCTTGTGTAGTTAACTCATACTCAGATGTTAGAGGTTTAAATATTGGAGTGTGTATGTAAACACACCTTCTGCACAGTGTGGTCAGGGAGCTTGGCACAAGGTCCAAACACTGGCCCGTGGTCTTCGATTGTCAGATGTTCCAGTTTGGCCCTAAGCATCTGTTCTTCCTCTGACACCATGCGGAAGGTTCCACCCTGCACAAAGGTGTCTTTTCTGAAAAGAAAAACTTAACACAAATTTGAAACACTTGTTCAGCTCCACATAATTGCTATGAGGACATACGTACTAAGCTGACTCACATGAGTTAGGTAAAGCCTGATAAAAAAAACAACCCAGATCAGAGATCACAGCCTCAAACCTTGTAGTTGTAACCTTGTAGTTATACTATACTATACTATACTATACTATAATATAGGATTTACTACATTATACTATAATAAACTATACTGTACAATGGAAATCCAAGAAGTTTTTTTTGCATAGAAGAAAGAGTGTGAGCGACAATAAAAAAATTGTACTTGTACTTACAACAATAGCCATCTGTTCTGAAAATCAGTACAGTCTCCAGAAAAGCCGGAAGCAAGATCAGGATAGTTCCTGTAGAATGCTCTTATTGTACAGCACAAGAAAAAATGATCAAACCTATATAAACACCACTGCACAGTCATGAGCATATATGACATAATTTCTATTCTCTCTTAAATATTGTAAATATTATATATCAATATTTACAATGCTTAATAATCAGAGTGAGGTGTGGCAACCCCTGATGAAGGGAGAAGCCTAAAGAAAAATAATAAATATCAATATAAATCTAAGTCTCATTCCTCCGCAACAATTAAATAAATCCCATCATAACGTAGCTGCAAAATCCAGCACTTTAAACGTAAATCATTTATAATACAGTACGATCACAAAGCTTGTTGCTTGACTTACCACACACTATGCAGTGCTGCAAAAGAGTCTGTAACCAACAATATAGTGAGGGGAGATTTTGCCGTCTTTTGTAGTTGCTGTCATTTGTAGTTGTACCCCCTCCCTCTGGATTAACACAGCCACATGGGATTACATGGAGCAGAGTTTAGGTTCATTTAACCACTGGAGTACATAGCAATACGTAGGCACAAGACAAATAAGTTTAAAAAAATTATTATATAATTATATTGAACCAAGGATAGTTTCATGGAACTACATCCTAATCTAAACTCTAAACCCTCAAGACAAGAAGCTCGAGATGATTGTACCTTATTCTAAATAATATAAGGAATAGATTTGTTGAAAAATCAGCATATTTTTGGAGATTTTTGAAAGAAAATGACAAACACAGACATTGGAAAATATTGGCTCTTTGGTTAAGCCTGTTTGAAAAGTTCAGGGACTTTATCCCTAGCACTGCTATAATGCTAATCTTTATACCGCTGAGCAAACACTAAACAATCTTTACTCCAGAAATGCCATATCATTGCTGTCCATGCATTCTGACCCCATCTTCCTAACAAACTAGGATATTCAAAGAAAGGTTCACTTTGCTGTAATGTACAGTATATACATGGTGGGGCATACCGGGTCTGTTCTGGGTGGGGTTTGCTTGTTCTTTCTATGTCCAAAGACATGCCTTAGGTTAATTGGTGTATCTAAAGTGCCCTGTGTGTGAGTAGGGAATGGAAAGGACTGACACCCTGTCTAAGGATGTTCCTACCTTGCGCCTTATGCTGTCAGCTAAGCATCAGCTTCCCTAACTAGGATTATTGAAAATGACGATTATGATGATGATGACAGTCATTATTGGTAGACAAGCATTTTATGTGGCCATATTCCTATATATCATCGTGTAAATAAATGTTTATCTTCTGTAAATGGATACCCAGAAATAGAGCATGTAGGGTATGGTATATTGCATATGCAGAGACAATATTGTAGAATAGCTAACATTAATTCTAATAAAAACAAATCACATTGTGTTTACCAAAGCTAAAACTACAGATTCTATTCTTTATCATATTACGTCACTGCATGTTTCTCCCACTGCAACAGGGAATAAAGCTATAATCCTTTAAATCAGGATTTAGCCTTTTAAAGAGAGGGTTTGTGTGCCTAAGTACCTTGTAGTTGTCAAAACAATGCTGGTCTCTGTGCTGCCCACATCTCTATATCCCAATGACTAGGCCCCATGACTGCTGGACTGCTGTGTAGGCTCCAAGGCTACGCAATTAGCCTATCCAATGTACAGGTATTTAACCATGCAAATTAATCTGTTTCTCTGAAACCCCTTTAAGAGCATAGAACCCAGAACCTTAACCCATTACTTGCAGTTATGTCATACATGCATATATGTCATGGCGTATGACGGGTAAGAATTTTCAACTGGAATAATGTGTGTATTCTGTATCTAAAGAAGTGATGACTTTTAAAACTGTGGCTTTGGAAATGTTTAATGGTTTTCACACAACGGATTGGTGGCAGTCAATACACTTTTGTCTTGGTATCTTTTGTTCTTGCCTATTTAGTTTTTTGTTTTTTTTTCCACCTCATGGGGCGTGATGGTAGTCATTTTGTGACATGGTTGTGGGTAGCACTGAGTTCTGTCCATTACATACATTTTACGGCAGTTTTATTTGGCCCTTGTTCTGACCAGGTTAGCACGTTTTAGCTGAAGTCCCACTTTTATGCGCCTTAATATTCAATTCCAATATATAAATATTGGATCCAACAGATAGAGTGATGGTACACTGCCCCTGAAATGAATATTGTGGCAATACTACAGGGTGGGCCATTTATATGGATACGCCTAAATAAAATGGGAATGATTTGTGATATTAACTTTCTGTTTGTGGCACATTAGTATATGGGCTTTTCAAGATGGGTGGTGACCATAGCGGTCATTTTAGATTCAATTTTTTTTTTCAGTGGGAAGAGGGTCATGTGACACATTAAACTTATTGAGAATTTCACAAGCAAAACAATGGTGTTTTTGATGTATATTTATTTTTTTCTAAGTTATTTACATGTTTAAACTTATAAAACGTGTTCAAAGTGCCAACCATTGTGTTGAAGTCAATACAACCCACATCTCCCACTCTTTACACACTGATAGCAACACCACAGAAGAAATGCTAGCATAGGCTTCCAGTATCCGTAGTTTCAGGTGCTTCACTCCTCGTATCTTCACAGCATAGTCAGTTGCCTTCAGATGACCCCAAACATAAAAGTTTAAGAGGGTCAGATTAAAGGATTTTGGGGGCCATTCAACTGGCCCACTACATCCTATCCACTTTCCAGGAAACTGTTCATCTAGGAATGCTTGGACCCGACACCCATAATGTGGTATAAATAAAGAGGGAAACACATCATGTAGCAATTTCAAATATCCAGTGCCCTTGAGGTTTCCATTGATGAATAATGGCCCCATTATCTGTGTACCCCATATACCACACCATATCATAAATATTTATGTTATAACAGTCTTGGAGGGATCTATCCAATGTGGGTTAGCGTCAAGACCAATAGCGGTGGTTTTGTTTGTTATTTTCTGTTATAAACTATTCCAATTTTTGTTTTGCCCATTATGCAAATTCAGTGCGCAGATCTGGGTCATCCTCGTTGAGATGCTGCAGCAGCTGGAGTTTGTAATTGTGTCATTTGTGAGTAGCTAATATCCGCCGAAGGGATGTTCGAGTGATGCCACTCTCCATTGACATGTGGCGAGTGCTACGCTGTGGGCTCTTGCTGAATGAAGCATGGACAGCCACTGATGTTTCTTCATTAGTGACAGTTTTCATGCACTCACATTTCGGCAAATCCAACACTGAACCAGTTTCATAAAACTTGGCAAGCAGTTTGTTAACTGTAGCATGGATGGTCTCGTAGGGTGTCTTGCATTAAAATCTGCTGCAATGACCCAGGCACTGCGTTCACAACACAATTTCTATCTGCTCCTCACGT
>JAOUQT010000033.1:10292324-10317498 GCA_025769995.1 Xyliphius kryptos
AACATATTATTATAGAGTGAGGTCTGTGGCAATTTAAATTCTAAAATATGTGGAATAAATATAGTAAGTTCTCAAACAACCATCGAATTTAGGAAATTAAGAAGCTGTTTTTTTTCCAAGTCAATGATGGGGAAGCACAATGCCAAATTTTAAACCTGTAGGTACTTGGGAAGCCCCCAATATAACACTGGAGGTGTCTTGCGGTTGGTGGCGATATCGAACAGACCATTGAATTTAGGAAAGTGAAAAGCAGGTAATTTCTTTCAAGGACATGAAATCACCATGCCAGATTTTCGACTTATAGGTTCTCAGGAAGTGGGAGAATGAATGAGTGAGTGACAGGCTGATCCAACTTCAGGCTCAGTAGTGTGTGTGTCCTCCACGTGCCTGTATGACCTCCCTACAACACCTGGGCATGCTCATGATGAGGCCGCGGATCTTCTCTCCTATAGCCCGCTTCATGTACTGTCTCCTGGTATCTGCTCCATGCTCTAGACATTGTGCTGACCGACACACAGCAAACCTTCTTGTCACAGCTGGTATTGATGTGCCATCCTGAATAAGCCGCACTACCTGAGCAACTTGTGTGGGTTGTAGACGCGAGTTGGGTTGTAGAGAAAAGATGTGTGGTCACCACCTGCAGAAGCTCTCCTTTATAGGGGTTGTTTTGCAAAGTGCCTCTCATTTCTACCTGCTGTCTGTTCCATTTACACAACAGCAAGTGAAATTAATTCACAATCAGTGTTGCTTCCTAAATGAACAGGTTGATTTCACAGAAATGTGGTTGAGGTTGTGTTGTTATAGTGTTCCCTTTATTTTTGGGGGGCAGTATATTTGTGAACACAATCCCTTGCATGGTCCTGTGAGCATCACTTATTGGTTTGGACACTTGTGGAGATAAAAAGTTACTTTTGCATCCTGAGCAGTAGTGTTGACTGTACTCACCTTGGTGCCTAGGTGAACTCTCACGTCGAGCTTCTGCTTTTTTTGCTCAAGGACGCTGAGCAGGTACTCCTGAAACACACCGATCCGGGTGAAAAAGTGGTCGTTGTGCCAGCAGCCCTCCATGTTATCAAAGTCCACACCCAGGCTGAGCAGAAAACGCACGCTGCGTGGGTCCAGCGCGATCTGCTGTGGGCGGCAGAGCAGAGCGCCGCGTGTGCGCTCGTCCAGCACCGTGAGCTGCAGGACCTTCCCGCTGCGGACAGCGACCAGCGCCGCGGTGAGTCCCACCGGCCCGGAGCCCACCACCAGCAGCGGGATGCGCGCCCGCCACCGCCGCAGCCCGTCCACGCTCGCCTTCAGCAGGACATACACAGCCACCGCCAACAGCGTGCTCAGCGCCGTGTCATACACCACGC
Source organism: Xyliphius kryptos (assembly GCA_025769995.1). Classification (NCBI taxonomy): domain Eukaryota; kingdom Metazoa; phylum Chordata; class Actinopteri; order Siluriformes; family Aspredinidae; genus Xyliphius; species Xyliphius kryptos. Next base: position 10,293,686 of record JAOUQT010000033.1, read on the forward strand.
TGCTGCCTCCGCCGCCATCATCCGCCTCTTTCACCCGAACTCCGTTCATAACGTCAGCCGCCGGACAGCGTTACCCATCCTGCACCCACCGCAGAGCTGAGAGGACACTGAAGCCCAAGTCCTAATTAAGAACCGGGCTCGATTCCAGGAGGCGAAAACGCACACTTTATTTGCCCGACATAAAACTGCAAAAAGACAAGAATGGTACAGATAACTTCTAACAACAGCCTTGTAAACCGGTTTACCACCAATAACGTAAAGAAAAGAAAGAAACTAAACTGCAGAGCTGAACTGCCAGCAACACAAATAACACTGGACCAATGAGTGTGTGTGAGGGAGAGAGTGTGTGTCTGTGTGTGTGTGTGTGAGAGAGAGAGAGAGTTTTGTTTTGAAAGCTTCACAGTGTAAGGGACCTTGTCCATACTTTTTATCCAATAGGTTTTCAACAATTTAGAGCGTAATACTGTCTGTCAGAGGTAGCTTTTCTTTTCTTTTTTGCATTAAAAAAAAATAACTTTAATAACTTTTTTATAATTTGAACAAATTTCACACCAATCTAATTAATGAGAGGAAATGTAAACTCAGTAAGAAATTCCTTTATTGAGTTTATAAGATCACTTAACATTGAAACAAGAAACTATACAAACCATGCTTCTTGGTGCAATCTGAACTTTTTCCCTGCCTCTATATTGATCTTTTGGGCTAAAAAGAGAGCAGTCGATGCAGGCTCTCTTGTACATGATGGAAGCTTTGTCCATGACTCTGCACATTTCATTTTCAAAAGACTGGTATTGAAGTATGTTTGAACTGAAACACATTTTATAAAATGGAAAAAGTTCAGTGTCAAAGAAAATCGTACAATACAATATAAAATTTTAAAAGGAGACATAATCAAGATTAAAATAGATGCTATTTTTACCCATGGTTCCTTATCTCTTTCCTATAAATTACTACATTAATGCTATAATCACATAAGGTTGTAATTTCCGATGTACACAGTGTAATGTGATTGTGAATAAAATGTAGCTGTCATTTTTGTTTTGAGATTCTGTTCATCTGAGGAATTCCTCTTAGCTACAGTTGCCATGGACTCACTCTTTGACTTTAAACAGAATGCAGTAGGAATGCTTCATGGCAGCAGCACTAGAAATTGGCACTTAAAATAAATTGTATTGAATAGAGAAGCAGAGGTCTCTGTACACTTCCATCTGAATGTTGCAGCATCACTAAAACTGCAAAGACAAAAAATAATAAATGAAAATCAAATTTCGTTTGAATTTGTTTTTGTTAAGTAGTGGAAATCACACACATCACAAAAGAATTTGTGTCACACAAAAAGGTATATAACCATTGCACTTTACAGTAATTCTCTTATATACATGGTTTTAAGTGTTAACATTAAAAGAGCAGCTTTAAACAGTTAAATAATCCAGTGAGTTGTGATATTCAATATTTGACTGCCAAAAAATTAAGCATTTCTTTAACCTACAAGATCTAAAAAATATGATGCTTGTTCAGCTGGTCAGCTCTAAAATAACTAAATTAACACCTTTGGGTGCGTAAAATATCAAAATGCTTTAGACTCGATTTGTTGTCTTAGAAAGAATGTAAATTTAGAATTTTTCTACGTAATTTTGGGATCTAACTTGTCCGATTACACGTTATACAATCATTTTTAGGATGCAGAGGTTTGTGTTTTAGATGTAAAAATATCACATTTTGTCTATTTTAAAGCAGTGCACACAATCTTTAGGTTACACAACCCTTATATGTAATGATGTGAATAACAGGCTCAGTCAGCTCCTGTAATCAGTTTCCACTTCTTTTTAGGCACCTGGCAACCACATTGCTTCAACATTGGATTGAGAAGCAAGAATTCAGGTGTTAAAGACACCCAGCCAGCTCAGAGCAAAATAACATAAGGGTAGAAACAGATCTCTGTCAGGTTACCTAGAAACTCAATATTAACATGGTGATCTTATGCAAGTAATGTTGAGTCATCTTTTTTGACCTTTGTGGTGTTGTGATGGTTACTGACTACTACCAACTACCTAGTGTTTACTTCTTTGTCTTAATTTCCTGTGATATATACAGAACATTGGCATGAACAGAAGTGTGAGTCATGAGAGAAGTACAATACAATAAAGTCTCTGCGTCACTAGGAAAATTGATGTGTGGATTATTATGTTTGCTACTTACAGCAACCAAAAATGTACTATTATGTGGACAAAAATATGGGGACAGCTACTCATTACATCTTTAGGAGCATCCCAATCTAAGTTGGTGTCCTGTTGAATGTCTAAAATATTTAAGCATTTACCCAAAGGAGAATTTGTGAGTTCATTTACTAATGTTGGATTAGAGGGTTTGGCTTGCAATCTCTATTATAATAACCGACAATGCTTTGTGCACCTGGGATTGAAACTATTCCTTTCTTTGCAGAATGACTGGTAATTTGAATTGTTAGTGAATTGTGATTAAAAAAAAATAAAAAAAACTTAGATTTAATTAGCAAAGATGATCAACCTTCTGAATTGCCCCTGTTCAGGCACTTTATTGAAACTGTTTTGTAAGTGGTAGTAGAGATTGGTCTTTTTTACTCACAGAATTTCCCTCATGTTTTTAATCATCACAGATGTCTGCTTTGTTAAATTATTTGTATTGCCAAACTGGCCAAAAATGTGTAAAAAAAAAAAAAACCCAGCAGGATAACATGCATATTACTAACCTAAGAGTTTAAAAATCATTTTAGAAGAACAAATAACCATTAAAACTGAAGGAAAATGCTGATTAAGAAGTGGCACACAGCAAAAAACACACCAAATGGCTAAAATGTTAGATGTGCATCCACCCACACATGCCAGCTGAACCTTCAATCTGCTGATGAAGTCATTTTTATGTTTTCTTATTTGAGTAGTCCTATGCTAAGGTAAATCATTTTAAAGTGATCTTAACTACAGATTTACTGAAAAGCAATTCATCAGCTATAAATAAGTTTAAAAGTCTGGGTAGACTTATTGTATGGAAGCTAATGATTTGTGAGTTGGTCATCTTTACTTGGCTAAATCTAAGCCTGGGGATAAAAAAAGCAGCAGTATATTGTTGGATATGGTAATAAGGAGAAGTTTGGATGTATTGTAAATATATTACTTTTATCTTTTTGTTAGTCTTTGGCTATTTATGGTTTTATATTTCGATAACTGGTACATCGAGACGTTTTTAGCAGCATGTCATAATAAACACAATAAGCCATTGCCTGTTTAATTATTTTTACAGTTAGTGTCATCTACTGTGAATGCAAAATATGTTTATGATCATATGCACAACTAAACTACTTCTGCATTCTCCACACGGTCATCTGCATTCCATTTTTGCAATATTGACCTTGACAGTAAAAAAAGAAGTCCAGAGAGTTCTCTGACAACGGAAACAATAGCTGGCCTTTGTTGCACTAAAAATAGATAACAGACGTTTCCAGTGGAGATGCCATGAGACCTCGTGTGAAAAGACCTCAGAAAAGGTGGGGGATGAGCCCACTGTCTGCTAGAGCTTGTTAATGAGACACATCTTGGCAGGCTGTGTGCTGGGGCTTGATTTTATCTTTGGGCAAGTGTATTTTTGCAGGTCAAATGTGATTTCTGATCGAATTCAGAAATGTCTCTATATGCAAGGCAAGCCCTCTGGATTATGCTTATTTTATAGAAAGTTTTATATCATTTATTAATTTTTGTCATTTAATTAAGACAGAAAGGTCAGATTGTGCTTGAACAAAAGTATTGTCGTTTACAAAAATAATGTTGAAATCCTACATTACTTTGAATACAATAACATGCTGCAATAACATTAGAACAAAATTTCATGATGCCTTGGAAAAAATGATTAATATTGTGTATTACTTCCATGAGCTTTGAGGACTGCATCCAAACATCTTGGCAATGACTCATATAACTTATTGATAACGTCATCTGGAATGGCAAAAAAGTAGTTTTGCAGGCCTCCCAAGCTTCATCAAGATTTTTTTGGTTTCTTCTTCCAAGCCCCCTTTAATCCTGGAGCACCTTGATCTTCATTGCTTTCGTGACATTAAGGCTAAAGTATCCTGCTGCAGACAATGATGGGCAGCAAGAATGTCTTGATACTTAAGGCTGTTGTTGCCATCCACTCAGCACAGCTCTTAGACACCCCCATACTGAGTGTAACCCCCAAAAAAGAATTTTTCCTCCACCAAAATTGACTATTTCCTGGGTGAATTTAGGGTCCAGGCGAGGTATTCTGCAGTTTTTGCTTCGATTGGGATGCAGATCAATGGATGATTTTTTAGAAAAGTTAACCTAATGCCACTTATCCATTGTCCATCCTTTCTGCAAACTGTGGCCCTTGGCAAACGCAACATGATCTTTTTGTTGTCTTCTGTTCATTACTGGTTTATGAGCCCTATTTTGGCCATGGAGGCCATAAATACATAATAATTTTTTATATTGCCTTACAAATACCTATAAAATGCTGAATAAATTGGTATAAAATTTGCTTCGAAAAACATACAGGAACTTGATGTTTAATTACAAATTGTTGTTGCACTTTAACTATTTAAAAAATGTTCATATCCTTAAATCAATGGTACGGCCACAAATTGTCTATACCGAAAATCAGAAATACAACTTTTTAATTAATAGTGGCCATAACACTCATTTTAAAAAAGACTGAAAAAACTTAGGGATAACAAATAAAATAAGTTTATTACAGTAAGGTTTCATATGGACAGTTCATAGACCATTTTCCAAAAAAAAAATGTTTTAAACCAGAAACCCGAGAACACATGTCCACACAGACCATTGTCTTTCCCAAAGTGAATCAAACACAAGACCTTTTTGCTGTATGACCAAATATTTGTAGGTGTGTCCCAATATATTATTGTGCTATTACAGTATTTTTTTTACTTCCCTTTTTTTGTTATGTGCAATTCTAGTGCATGTTAAAATCACAGATTTTTTTTACAATTCCTTTTGAACATGAACAACGGCTGCATTTCTATCCGTGAAGGGAAAAGTGTTGCTGTTAATAAAAGTGAATTTGATTCATTGGTTAGTACTTCTGTGATGTCATGGAGTGTTTTTCATCAATTACAGAGAAGCTGCTGAGACAGCGTTGCTCTCGCTCATGAAAAAGAGATGAGGTGGCTCAATTCCACCTGCTCCCAGCACTGCAGGAGCACTATATTGAAAGTAAGTATGCAAAGTGCGTTACAGCTTCACTCTACACAACACATTCCCAACGAATAAAAATCCCAACGAATAAAATGTTTCAGTTGAAAATCTTTCGAAAATCTTTATTTCATAGATAGTGGAATGCTTTGAGAACAAATTAACATAAAAATGATCAATATTTAAATCAAAATAATTCTCCCATGGAGGTCTGGATTTGGAATCCTACTCGAAATCAAATGACTGGCTGATGCAACTTCAGTGGAAATTCAAGACGAGTTCAAATAAGTTTCAGTAGTGTGTGTGTCCTCCACGTGCCTGTATGACCTCCCTACAACATCTGGGCTTGCTCCTGATAAGGCGGCAGATGTTCTTTCCTACATCCCCCTACATATCTCCAGGTATCTGCTGCATGCTCTGGACACTGTGCTGACAGGCACAGCAAAACTTCTTGCCACAGCTGGCATTGATGTGCCATCCTGAATAAGCTGCACTACCTGTCACAGGGAGAACATGGAAACTCCACCCAGATTGGCATTCCAACCTGGAATCCCTGAGAGGTGAACATGCTTGTGGTTTAAAAAGCCTATAGGAATAAAAGTTCACCTGTACAGTATATATTTAAAATAAAACTAATAATACTTAAATATTTGAATTAAATATTAAATTTTATTCACAGATACTCTATGTATGTGAAAGATAAAAGTAAAATTTGATCACAAAAGAACTACATTTCTCTGTTAAGCTCCATAGAACACATTTTTAAACATTTTTTTTCTTTGTAAAGTTCTATAGTAATGTAATTCTGACTTTATTTCAAACACTTTAACGCAGCAATGGCAAGAATTTCAAAATGACAGACAACAGCTGTGAAATGTTTTATAATGGAAATGCTGCAGGATTTAATTGATATATTTTCTACTAATTGCTGATTTCTGAATCGGACTGGATTCTCCTTCTTCTTTCAGCGTTTTACCCTTTATTATCCAGGGGTCGCTACAGCAATGAACTCGTGTCATGGGGACAATTAAGAACAGTCACCTTAAATCCATGTTTTTGGACTATGTGGGGGGGAAACTGGAGAACCCAGAGAAAACCCACACAGACGCGGGGAGAACATGAAAACTTCACCCAGATCGGCATTCGAATCAAGAATCACCAGGGGTGAGAGGTAAACATGCTAACCACTTAGCCACCGTGCCGCCCCTGAATCAAACTGTATTAATTATCTGTATCGATTATAACAAAGTGTGTTACTTCTGCAAAGAGAACGCAATTATTGTTAAGAGTCATGGTTTTGAAGTTGCACTATATAAGAGCAATAGGAGACCCGAGTTGCAGAAGCAGAAGTCGGAGCAGAGTTAGGTGCATTAATTAACCATAATCAAAGTCCATTATCGAAGGCTCTGCCTTCTGTTCCAGCTCCACGGTGATCCTGTCACAGAAACATTAACCAAAAGAGTCATGTTTAAACTAAGCTTCAGCATCAAGTCTTACTGAACCTGTGATACCAGGACATCTGATGTATGACCGACTCTGGCAGCTTTCAATACTTTACATACTGATTTACTTGTTTATGCAATGATCAGACTTGTTCTCAGAACAGGCATAAATGATGTCATAACTTGCTTAACCTGCGTCTGAGGTACTCCCTTGTAGCTGCTATTGGATTCTCGATATCAATGTCCACATCAAATTCTGGCTTTTTTCTAAAGATCAGAATAGCCAGCAGAATTATCAAAAAGGCTGTTAGGCCCCAGATATGATAACTCTTGTCTGTGGTGGGATCAGTAAAAATGAAACTGTGTGCAGTTAAGCCACTACTAGGTAACAGGTAGGCAGAGTGATTGGCTTTCTTCATAAAAAGCTCCAATGGGACGGAGAACACCTCACTGACTTCATCTGGGTTTGGGGAAGCTTGGAATGTGTCGCTAATAAAAGCCACCACTGGAGTCACCAGAAGGCCTCTCTGTGGAAAAAGGTCAAGAAAGGCAAATGAACAAAACTGGGCTTTTTTAAATCAGAAACGTCTTCAATTATAAGCAGAATAGTGAACTGCATGCTGTTGCTTCAGACCAGATCTTTTGTAAAAACGTGGATTTTGTGTGATATGACTTATAAGTCTAACCATCAGAATAAGAGCAGCTGTTAAAGAAGGTAAATTATTAAGTAAATGTGAATGTACCTTATTTATAATGGGACAGAGTCTGCAAATCACTTCAACTTCATCAGGATGAAGGGCAATCTCCTCCTCTGTTTCTCGAAGGGCTGTTTCAATTTCATCCCTGTCTTTTGGTTCGGATTTGCCACCAGGAAAGCACACCTCACCTGCATTATGTCTCAGCTGTGGACCAAAACAAAGGATCATAACAGAGATATGCGAGAGCTTATAGGTTTAGTGGTAAAACTTCAGAAACCTAAAATTTACTGTCAGTTGTAGAAAAAATACAGTGGCTAAGGGGCAGCATGTTTGCCTCTCAAGGAACCCCAGATTCGAATCCCAATCTGGGTGGAGTTTTCATGTTCTTCCCATGACAGTGTGGGTTTCTCATGGGTTCTTTTGGTTTTCTCCCACAGCCCAAAAAACATGGATTAAATTGCCTCTTTATTGTGTGAGCCCAGTGGGTTTCCTCACAGTCTAAAAACATGGATTCCAGGTAAATTGAATGCTCTAAATTGCCCTGTGTGAATAATTGAGTTAGTGAGTGTGTGCCCAGCGATGCATTTGGCACCCTGTCCAGGGTGATATTCTACTTTGGATGGGCATGGGGCACACCGCGACCCTAGTAGAGGAATAACCGGAAGATAATGGATGCATGGATTATGGTGGCTTTAATGTGATAAAGTTTTTTTTTTACAGCTGATTAAACATTATTTTAACATCCCTGTGCAGGTCACTCACAATTAATGAATGATTATGGTGGCTTTGATGTGACAGATAAGTATTTTTATCGATGATTTAACATTATTTTTAACGTCCTTGTGCAGGTCACTCACCTCTTTTGATCGAACCGTCAGCAGAACCTGCAGTTTTCCCTCTCTTATAAATAATGGAATAAGTACCGAAGCTTTCGGAAACTCAAATAAACGTGAAAACTCATCGCTAACGTCAAGATTCTTTAAAGACGTGATAACAGTTTTCTTTAAGTCCATGATAAGTCAACGTAAACTTCAGGATATTCAGGGATTCTGTACTGTGTACCTTCTGTCCTGTCCGCCCACGTCAAGAAATCACATAGCAAGGGCTCCTGGGAGATGTAGTGCTCTAAAAACTCGCAGAGACAACAAGTTTTATAACTTAAAAGTCTCTATTTTATTAAGAAGTAAAAACACTATATATACTCACAATTAAAGTTTGGAGGGCACTAGAAAATAAAAAAAGGCTTTGAATTCGATTATGGAACGATAAGAACAAACTATTCTTTTCCAATTACAATACCAAAATGTGCATTTTGCTTCTAAAGCAACCGAAAATATTCTATATAGTCTGATTAAAAATTTGGTAAATTTACGATTAGAGCTTAACAAACAAATGCCGTTTAAAATATTCTATGGAGCCCTACCAAAAAATTGGATTTTATAATAAATCCCCCCCCCCCCCCCCATCTTTTAGATGTTGTAAAATAATTACTAATAAATGTAAATATCTAAATATCTTTAAGTTTTCATAAGTAAATTTGGCTTTCAATTTGGCTTTATAATAAATAAAGAATAGATATGGAAAAAAAACCAGGCTGGACGCTGGCACCTGTGATCAGAAATATTTTCCCATGTACAGAGGAGTTTTTGAAGAACACGTCAGAGTTAATGATCATCCATGTTTTTCACACAGAAGCTACACCACTGCTGTTTTGTTATTGACAAATTGCCGTAGACTCTAGTTTTATAATTATGGAGAAACACAGTGTTGTTGTCTTTTTTCTTTTGATCTTAAAATGGGATGGTGGGACTACAGTTAAAGATCTAAAGCCTGACATATCTGATCAGGACCTTTTCTGGGGAGCAGATCAGTATGACTTCTCCATTGTGCTGCCCGCTTCAGGTCTTCAGTGCTTCTGGCATTTTGCTCACCAGGGTGAACAATTTTACCTCAACTTTATGGTAATTTGATTTAGTCTTTATTTTTGTAAATGTTTTTTTTTAAATCCTAAATGTTCAAACAAGATGATGACATTATAAATATACTCAGTGACAACTGTGTATTCAGGTCCAGTGGGTGACTGGCATGGGGATTGACCGGCACCTATCAGTAAATGTTAATGCTCCAAGTGGTTTAATTGTGGGCTCAGTGGATGACACCACAGGAGAAATTACATTTAATGCAAGAGAAACAGGTGAGTTACATTTTTTTTTTAAGTTTAACCTTAACCCTTGACTTATAGGCATTATAAAAAAATACCAAAAATGAAATAGTACAGATTATTGTTATAAAAAAAGAATATGAAGTTCTGTTACATTTACATGTAAATGTATAATATTCAAATGTTTTCTCACAGGTTTTTATCAGATGTGTTTTAGCAATTTCCACAACCGCTTTGGTAGTATGCAAATCTTTTTGAACTTTGGTGTGTATTACAAGAGCTCAGAAAACACCAAGGCTAGTGAAGAGGAAAGAAAAGAGTTAAATAACACACTTTCTACTATTGAGGTCAGATTTCTCAAAGATTTTTAGATTTATACAAATCATTTTCCTATAATTGTGTTCTGCGTGTACCAATGAAAGACCTTTAAAACCTGTTAATTAAATCTACAGGACAGCTCCTTGAGGCTGGATTCTTTTGTGTTCCACATGTGGCGTTATTATAACTTCGAGCGCATGAGGAGATCCTATGATTATTACCTACTTCAGTCCAACTCCAGCTATGTGACAATCTGGTCGGCTGTGCAGAGTTTCGTTATCCTTATTGCGGGATACCTGCAGCTTTTTTTTCTCAAGAGGCTTTTCCATGTTGAAGCCAACACAGAGACAAACAAACCTCGCTGCTGATGTTCAGCTTACATGTGATCGTGGTTGTGCATGTCTTTGGATGGAAAAGTTGAAAAGTTGTTTGAATTTATTGTTTTTGGCTGAATTTGGCAGTAAGATTATACAGAAAAACGTAATAAACCTTGTATGTGACAATTTTTCTGGTTGATTAAAAAAAAAAAGAATAAATACCCCAAATTGACCGTTATTATATATCTATTTTGCCTACTGTGCTTACACACATAGGAATTTGTCCTTCACATTTAACCCACCCGTGCAGTGAAACACATACAAATACACACACTGGTGAAGGTACACATGTCCAGAGCGGTGAACAGCCTTTTTTTTCTTTTATACGGCACCCGAGGAGCAATTGGGGGTTAGGTGCCTTGCACAAGGGCACTTCAGCCATAGTACTTGGTGGAACTGGGAATCAAACCGGCGACCTTCACAATGCCATTTACCACTTTGTTTTTTACTTCTAGTATATTTTTCCACATAAAATATTGACAAAGCATCAATCTGATTTGAGTTTTATTTTGCATTGTTAAGTAAGTGCATAAATGTGTTATTGTCAATTATCACAATTATTACTTGCCATATACATGATTGCAATGCTGTTAAATGTGTTAAACATCTAATCTTGTGTTTGTTATGCAGTATGTTTTAGGTGTTTCAACATTTTTGACCAATCAGAGTAGTTGCCTTATCATGTGATACCGAATAAAGCCAGGACTCTGTATATGTTCTGTAGGTCAAACATGAACACTATATTACACTTTTTAGTTTTTCTCATATTTCCCACTTTGGGACAGATTAGTGATAGTATTTTGAATACAGAACATGGAGTTCAAGACCGTTTTCATGGAGCGGATCACTATGACTTTGCTTTTCTGTTGTCTGGCTCAGAGTCACAATGCTACTGGCACTTTGCTCGACAAACAGGGCACTTTTACCTAAGCTACATGGTAAGTTTAAATTCAGTATAGAAACAAATGTACATTTATTTATAATGTCATATTATACAGGATATTCGTTTTAATGGCTTGCAGACACATCATATAATGACCTTGATGTTACTTTGGCTTAAAAATTTGACCTTCTTTTATCTATTACAGTTCTCCGCATTCTTTGGCCTATCCACTAATGATATGTTATATTAAGGGTTGCAATAAGCAAAAATCTTTAAATATAAATAACCTGCAATATTATGTCTGATTTGAAATTGTACGTCCTTTTTTTTTTGTAAAATAAAGGTTTGATCGTTTTTAGATAGTGTTCTTAATTAGCACACGCCGAATTTTTTTTAATACCAAAGTTTAACATGATTTTGTGTATGCATTGCATCCAGGTTCAATCAGTGTCAGGGATAATGGCAGACAGACACATGGCAGTTTCCCTTTTCTCCCCTGAAGGCCTTCTTCTTTCTTTAACTGACAATAGCAAAGGCCAAATTAACATGCAAATAAAGGAATCAGGTACCACAAACCACTCATTATTTTATTGGTCATGACGAAAAGTTCACTATTTATTTCCTGTTATTATAAAGCTAAAACTATACAGCCTTCTTTTTTAGTAGATTCTGATAGTATGAGAAAAAATTAGCACATTGGAGCATGAAATAACTATAGACACTGGATTATTATCTAAATCACATTTGCTCTTGCTGTTGCTATGTTTTAGGTTTTTACAAGATGTGTTTTGCCAACTACCATAACCATTTTGGGAATATGAGGGTATTTTTAAACTTTGGTGTATTCTATGAGGAGTTTGTTGATCCACAGGAGGACAATGATCTGAACAGCACTCTTTCCAACATCAAGGTATTGTAATCTCTGAATAATTTGGGAACACAGGTATTGTTTTTTTATGATTTTTTTGTTATTTGAGGTTGTGACCAAGGGTCACGGTGGGGTTCCCCATCCAGGGGAGAACATTTCGGGCACTGGGCACCTAGGACAGGGTGCCAGTATGGGCAATTTAGAGCATTAAATTTATGTTTTTGGCCTGTGGGAGGAAACCGAAGAAGCTGGAGGAAAACTCCACCCAGATCAGGATTCGAACCGGGAATCCCCAGTGGTTAGAGGCAAACATGCTAAGCCACTGTGCCACCTTTGGAGAAACGTATTAATAAAACCAGAAAGATCAATGTTTTAAACCATAAAACACACTAGACCAAACCTAACTTAGAACAGTCTACGAACAAAAGTATCAATATTTGCCAAAAAAGGATGCATTTTTATCTTGTGTGTAATATTGCTGTCTCTTTCTTTGTCTAGGAAATTTCAACAAAAATTCAGACTCAAATCCAACATATGTGGCGCTTCTATAATTTAGCACGAATGCAAAGAGGAGCTGACTACTTTCTGCTTCAGTCTAAGTCCAACTATGTGACCGCCTGGTCGGCTCTGCAGAGTCTCCTCATCATGATGTCCGGATACCTGCAACTATTTTTTCTCAAGAGGTTCTTTAATACTGACTGTCAGATTCGTTGTTGAGAAAGAGATAAAACTTCAAAATTATGCAAACTGGCTCATTGCTTTTTTTGCTGTTCGTCCTGTTTTGATAGAAAATCAGGAACCAAAAGAGGGCATGTTGCAATAAGGCTTGAGTAACAATTAAATACAGAATCCAAAAAGCTTACAATTTATAATGTTATAACTAAATAGAATAGATTTTTTATAAAAAATAAAACAACAAACATTTTTAGGATAATAACAGCTATGGATTGTCATGTTATTTTGTGTCTGACAAATAGAATTAAAGTTTAGCTGGTTGGTAGTTGCTGGATTTTTTTGTTGCGCTAAATGCCAAGCACCTCGTGTCTTTCCCTCCACTTTACCTGTCCGCCAATTGCTATACGCCAAGCGCTTTGCGTCATCCCCTCCCATCTATCCATGCGCCAAGTGCTATACGGCAAGCATTGTATGCCATTCTCTACACTCTACCTGTGCTCCCATCGCTATACACCAAGCGTCTGTACATCATCACCTCCCTTCTACCTGTGTTCCAATCGCTATACGCCAAGCGCCTTGCATCATCCCCTCCCAGCTATCTGTGCGCCAGTTGCTATATGCAAAGCATCTCACATAATCCCCTCCACTCTAACCGTGCTCCAATCGCTATTGAGATGACACACAAAGCGCCTTATATTATAGATATTTTCTTTAATTCATATGAAGTCTGCACTAAAATTCTAAAATGTACACAAACTTTTAAATCAAGACAAATGTACTACAGAAACCTCTGGAATAAAATTTTTGTATGTAACAATAATAAAGAGAATAGTCCTGCAGTAATGCTTTAAGCATTTTTCCTTTATTTTAATGTGGAGTAAGTTAAAAAAGAAAGAGAAACGAACCATAATAAGCGGGACGTGTTTAAAACATGTAGGACTGAGTCACTGGCTAACTTTAGTGACTGGTGAACGTTAACAGGAAAGGCATGAAGACTGGAAAACAAAGGCGTGGTTTCACTTCCACTGCTTCAGGTCTGCTTAAGAGAAGTCCTTCTGTTAGAGTAAACAGTAAGTTACATTTTTATACATTTGTGTCAGGTCTGCAAACATAACTTTAAGTTCTTAATGTATTTAGTAGGGACATGAGAGGATATAAAGTCATTAAATGACATGAAAGTACAGATATGAAGTTGTATGAATGTGCTTGATCTCACAACACTGTAAGATGAATATGTATGTCTTACTCGTGAATCAGGAGAAGAATAACACTTCAACATTTAAAAGTAGATACCCAACTTTTATTTTAGAGGATAAAGATGTTAGAGATACAACTTACGACTCAGCGTTTGTAATAAAGGAACAGCGTAACATGCTGGAATCTATAAGAAGGCTTTTGTTGGGTGAAAAAACAGATTGATTGATTTCAGTATGCAATATAAAGGTTTGGAACATACTTATATTATTGAAAAGACGTGATTTCTTAATCCAAACAAGTTCCTCTTCCGTACTTTGACAAATTTGAGTAATCTTGCCTCCAGATTGTTACTGAAAGTATACAGTCCACCTTAAAAGATATTGCTGTTTGGTGACGCTGTTGGAAATGTTATTAGAGTTCATTCTTAATTATTTTAGACAACTTATATATATATTTATTTATATATATTATATTGACCTACCTATTTTCTCTGACAAACATTTAAATTGTAGCTTTTTAGATTTATTGACGTTTTTGGTGACCACCAGAAAATATTTAATTAGTCAACATATCGTTCAAAAACATTTTTTTCTGTAAATAAAATAAAGTATTAAAAAATCACTTTTCTTTTAAAATATGTGTTTGAAAATTGTGATGTGTAGTTGTTTAAATTAAAATGAAATGCCCTGATTTCATAGACTGCTGATTCATGGAATTCCAAAATGAAACATTTAGTTATATTTTTAGTTATTTTAGGAGACGCTTTTATCCAATGAAAATGTCTACATTTCAAAGTGTTTGGAATAAAAGTAATATTTGCACACGAAACGACGTTGCATTTCGAAATAACATAGCTAAACAGCGCCACCCATGGTTAAATATTGTTTTATTTAAGGAGGACCGTGTAAATCCGATGAAGGGGTCAGAACAAGGAGCCAGTGATCCGCTTTCTTGTGATCCTCTGTGCACAAAGTTTTCCACAAACATATAGATATGTGGATATAGGTTTCTTGTTTATGATTTTCACTTCTAGCTAATCCATAACCTCTAAATGCTAAAGCCCTTACTATCTCACCACTAATTCACCCAGTTCCCGAGTACCTACAAGGCTGAACTTTGGGCTTGTGATTCCCTATTAGTCCTTGGGAAAAAATAAGTACTTCTCACTTTCCTACATTCGATGGTTCGTTGGATATCACCATTAAACGTAAGAGCCCCCCAGGGTAATGTCAGGGTCTACCCAAGTACCCACAGATCTGAAACTTTGCTGCTTTATTCCCTAACATGTCCTTAAAAAAAATTAAGTGCTTCTCACTTTTCTAAATTTAATGGTTCGTTCAATCTTGTCATTAAACGAGTCACATCAGGGTCTTTCGGAGTATCGACGAGGCTGAAACTTGGCTTTGTGATGACCTACCATGTCCTTTGTTCTCACTTTCCTACATTTTATTGTTCATTTGCTATCGCCATTGAACGCCCATCATTCCTTTTAGTGTGTGAAAAATTCATGTACAGTAGACCAACCGATGAAAGCATTTTGATCACTAGGCAAACACACCCAGGACAGGGCGCCAATCTATCGCCGGGCACACTCACTCACACACACAAACACAGACTATATGGGGCAATTTAGAGCAGTCAATTTATTTTGAATTCATTTTGAAAGTGGAGAACCCGGAGGAATCCCACACAGACACAGGGAGTCCATGGGAACTCGGAATTTGGATTTGAACCGGAAATCCCAGCGCTGAGAGGCAAACGTGCTAGCCACTAAGCTTTTTGATGTGTTTTTATGTAAAGAACATACCAATAGAACATGCAAAAAATTCTAACAGGTAAAGAACATTTTTTATAAGGCTGCCACCTCTGCTAGTAAAACCTGATTGATCTCGTTTACAATTGTTGATTGTGTCTTTCTTTTTTCTAGGCAACATGGATTTCATAGAGCCAATCCTAAGCATTGCGGAGAAGTTGAATGATCTATGCGATCAGGTGAAGGCTAACAAAAAACGTTGCAGACGTTTGGCTGATCGTGTGCGTACATTGACAGACCTGGTCAAAGCTGTTAAGCATCAGGGTCTCGGAAGATATCCAGAGCAGGTAAAGAGGGGATTGTCTGAGCTTAAGTTAACCCTGGAGTCAGCTCAAGAGGTGGTGAAGAAATACACATCCTCTGGTTATTTAAGACGCATTGTGAAAGCCTATGACCTGGGTGAGGAGTTTGGAAGTCTGAACGAGCGGCTAAATGATGCCGCACAGCTGCTGTCATTGGCTTTGCAAGTGGAGCAGAGGCAAAAGATGGAGAAAGTGTTTCAAGAAGCGTTAAGAATCAAGGAGGATGAAGAGGACAGAAGAATTGACTGTGATGAACTCCAAAGCTGTGAGTGTCGGCCAGCAAAAGCCTGCCTTTTTTTCTTTTTTTTTCTTTTTTTGTTACAAAATATTGGCTAACTGGAGTGAACACAAGGAAAGAAAATTCTATTAAATGAAGTTCAAAACCTACATACCCTTTGGTTTAAAAATAATTTAAATGACTTTAATGACTTTTTATCCAGATGAATTCACTCTAAATATAAATTAATCTGAATCCATGAAGAATCCCAATCTTGGGGGTGGGGTTTCCATGTTCTCCCCGTGTCTGCGTGGGTTTCCCCCAAGGTTCTCTGGTTTCCTCCCACAGTCCAAAATCATGGCTTCAATGTAAATTGGCTGCTTTAAATTGCCCCTATTGTCTGTGTGTGAGTGAGTGTGTGCCCAGCAATGGATTTATATGCCCAGCACCCGAGACGTTGTCCCCTGAATGGGCACGGGGAACCCCCAAGCGACCCTTGAATATAATGCGAATCATACATTATCCTAACTGCCACTAAAACCACAAAGTGTTTTGCGCTTTGAAATCTAACCATATCATTTTTTGTTACAGTGCTTCAGCCGTTGACTGATGTAAACCTTCAGACAAAGGAATGTGTGGATGCCATGCACACAACAGTCCAACAAACTCAGAAAGACATTTACGACATTAAGAGCATGCTGGAATCATGTGAGAATGAAAACATAATATTTCATTCAGTTTTGTGTCTTATTGATTTATAATTTATATATGACCAACATTTTTTAACATGTTAACACATAAGTGATTCATTTTGTTTGTAATAGTAAATAAAACAAAGCTCCACCTGGAAGACATTAAAGAAATCCGATCAGAGGAACTGTCCTACACCTCTCCTGTTGTTTTAATAATGAAATCCGACAGTTCTGAGGTCTTCAAAGGAGAGTATAATAAATTCACCGTTGCCATCAAGAAATATAAATATACTGCCAGCAATACACCAGAGTAGGTGCTATTTACACAATTATTTCTGAATTTTAATGTTTTACATACTACAAATCCGATACTGCTTCACCATTAATGTTTCAACAGTTAATTATATGAGAAACTATTAAAAATCTAGTCACAATTAATAGAATTCAGTCTGTTGTTTTTTTTTTTTAGAGAAATAAGAAACATATTCACCAAAGAAGTGAAGACTATGAAGCGCTTTGAATCTCCCCACATTCTCCGGATGTTTGGGATTTGTGTCGAGAATGAACACAGTAAGTTAATGTGTCCTAAGTCTGCTTAGACTATGTATGTATGTACACTATATTGCCAAAAGGGTTTACTTACCCTTTCAAATGATCCGAATCAGGTGTTACAAACACTTCCATGGCCACAGCTGTAGAAAATCAAGCAGCTAGGCATGCAGACTGTTTTTACAAACATTTGTGAAAGAATGAGTCTCTCTCAGGAGTTTAGTGAATTCCAGCGTCGAACAGTAATAGGATGCAACGTGTGCAACAAATCCAGACGTGAAATTTCTTCGCTCCTTAAAATACAGATAGAAGTGTTTGGGAACGACAGCAACTCAGCCACCAAGTGGTAGGCCACGTTGACTATGCGTACAGTGTGAAGAGGATGCCAACTTTCTGCAGAGTTAATAATTTTCCTTGGTCAAGCAGCTGCATTTAAACCATATATCACCAAGAACAAACATTTCCCATAAACACATTTCTAAATCTTTTGGACAGCCTTTCCAGAACAGTGGCACTTTTTATAAAAATTTTTGAAACCAGGGTCCTCCTCTACAGCAGTGGAAGCATAATCACAGATTAGTTATTGCAGCTTCACTGTATTGATTTTTTAAATATAAGTGATAAAGTGATCTATTTTGCCTACTGTGTTTACACACAGAGGAATTTGTCCTTTACATTTAACCCATCCGTGCCGTGAAACACACACAAATACACACTGGTGAAGTGGAGCGGTGGGCTGCCTTGTATACGGCGCCTGGGGAGCAATTGGGGATTAGGTGCCTTGCTCAAGGGCAATTCAGCCACAGTACTTGGTGGGACAGGGAATTGAACCGGCGACCTTCAGGTTGCAAGGCTGGTTTCTTAACCACAAGCCTACAACTGCCCCAAATGTCTAATTTTGTATTAAAAATTTTCATTATTCGAGTGTGGAAAGGCTTTATAAAGCCTTAAACATTTAAATAATGCCAATATATAGCGGGAATGATATGTGAGGGATTACTGTACATGCTCATTGCTTCAGTAATGGATTTGTTTCTGTCTGATTTCACATCTAGGTATTTGAGAATTAAGCACACACACATTAACTCCTAAAATTCGTTTTTGCCCATTCCAACCTATTAACTTCAATGATTTTTGTGCCTGAAGACTGATGTATTCAGGTTTATTTTAGTTAGGTTTATTCTAATATTATGTATCTATTTAAATAAGGTGCCATATTTCTGGACTTATACTAAAATGTACACTAAACGTGAATAATACTCACAATACTGTGCACCTTATTAGTACATCAAGATGGCTTTTATAGGGTCCCCTTGTGTTTTACTAAGAATGGGAGGATATTAAATTGATGACATTAAGACATATTTCTTACTTGTATTTGTATTCTGTAGGTCAGAATCCAACCTTCCTGGTAGTGATGGAGTTCTGTGAAAAGGGCAGTTTGCGACAGGTGCTAGACAGTCCTCGTAAACTCTCCTGGGCCATAAAAACTCGTATGTGTCTAGATGCAGCTCAAGGACTTTACAGGTTCACAACAATTTGATACTGCTTTGCCATTTTTAATAAGTACATTTACAAGTTACAATAATTCATATAAATATCTCATTCCAGGCTGCATCAATCAGAGCAAAAGTTTAAAGTCCATGGCTGCATCTCTAGCAGCAAGTTCTTAGTGGCAGCTGGTTACAGAGTAAAGGTATCGTAATCTTATTTTCTATTAAATCTTGTCATACATTTTTAGAGGGATTTTAGGTGAATAGTCTGTTTTGATGAATTCACAGTTGAATCATGTACATTGATTTTAATGTCACTTATTACAAACCAACTGGCTTAATCACATTAATTGTGAAAATGTGTGTCTAATTAAAGCTTGGAGGATTTGAGCTGGCAAAAACAGAAACATCATTACAGGTCAAAAAGGAGGAGAAGTCCACCTCAGTTTTCTACGTTTCTCCACAACAGCTGAATAACATTCACCACCAATATGACAAAGCTTGTGAAATCTACAGGTGAGGAAGCAGTTTAATAAACAGGAAGTTTTTTTTTAGTTTAGTTATTTATTTAAATATATATGTTCTTCATAGTTTTGGCATTGTCCTGTGGGAAATAGCAACACGTCAAGTTCCATTTAAAGGTACACTCTATTTCTATTAATTTTTTTAAAGATTTTTTACTAGTGCTACAGGGGAGAAAGTGAAAGTCAAAAAATAATGGTTTTTAAATTAGTGATGACTTTGGAGATTATTTATTTAAAAACAGCGGTTACCCGTTCGATGCCCCGGTGGCAAGTATTATTACAGACACCTTTCGTTTAAGTCACTCACTGATTTGCTTATTTGGCAAGATAAATTTCTTGAATTCTTTCTTTATTAAAGTTTTTAGAAAGCAAAGCGGTTCTGCGGGATCGGACACGGAAGAGTCAGATGGCCTCTTTGCTCTTGACGTGCAACTCATAGCATACCTTATAGCATTGGCTTAACATTAGCCACCCTGCGTCATCCCTTCAAGTCTGCTCGTGTGCTAGTTGCTATACGCAAAACGCGAAACGCCTTCAATGCAATCAGTGATTTAAGATTTTGAACAAATGAATATTTACATTTTTATTTATATAGATAACTCTCACTTCATAAATGACTAAAAGGGACTAAAAGTGCTTGATTTTAGTTTTTATGGGGATGTTTTATGTTACTTTTGTTTTATGTTAATTTGTGCATGAATGTCTTTCATACTCAGGCTGCTCCAGGAAAGAAATTTATACCAAGGTGTTAAAAGAGAAAGTGAAGGAACCCTTACCAGATGACTGCCCAGAACAGCTTAAAACCATAATTGATGTTTGTCGCTCATACGAACCATTGCAGAGACCGACTGTTGGAGGTATAGTCATTGACAACCATTTAAGAATTGGCAAAAAAATATTTGTCCAAAAATTCGACCATTAATATTTTACTAAAATTGTATTCATTTAATAAAACAGCCTAAATGAAGTCTTGTTAAAACCTAAATAATTAAGTTTTTATTCATCAGAAAGTTGTTTTTTTTGCAGTGTTGGTGGACGAGTTACGCAAACTGGCACAGCAGTATGAAGAAGACTAATGCAGAGGCTCTGTGAACTTTATCCATTAAAATCTAATAAGGTGATACTGTGAATGAATCCATTTAGTACTGTTTAAACTTCTATGGAAGAGGTACTTATGTTTAACTAAATCAACAAAGAGGGGCTATTAAGTGCTCCTGATAGTATTCTTTTTTTTTTAATAATAGTTAACATATGACTGTAGCATTATATCCAAGGACCATGACAAGCTGCTTAAAAATATTTTAGTGCCAAAGAAAATGATGCACTGAAATAAAATTAGGGTCTTGTTACTAAAGTAAGTTACTTTCAGTCAATTAAAAAAAACACAAATAGCAAAGAAAGTTCTGAATCTGAAGGTTACAGACATTTAAGATAGATCTGTTAGCATTATTTCTTTTAAATACACTCAGTAAAAAAAGGGATTGTAATACGTTTTTATTATTATTATTTTAAATTAATTAATAGATCCTAGTAAACATGATGGTCTGTGACATCATTCTGCTTAAGTTAAACTCCTCATTTGTTTATCATCAACTAGCTGTGTTACCCGTCCTACACCCGGGTGGCATTTTTACAGCTACGTTTCATTGAAATCACTCACTGTTTTGATTATTTGGCAAAATAACTTTCCTTAAGTTATTCTACTATTACAGTTTTAGGGAAGCAAAGCGATGCTGCGGGATCGGACACATTTAGTCATATGTCCTCTCTCATAGCATGCTTCGCCTTACGGCATTAGCTTTACGTTGCTGTTTTGATTGATTTGATTGAGACATTTCCTCTCAATCAATCTCTTCAGCTATTAGTAGATGGTTCCGTTTAGGTGGCATGATACCGATACATAAAGGCTGTTAGGAAGTAACAATTTTGGTGTTGGCTGCCGCCCGCTGCGTTTTCATGGAGTGGTTGGGGAGGGGTTGAGGGAGCCCTCAAATATACCCGCACATCAATTGATATTGAGATGACACACGGCTAGTGCCTTGGGTCATCCCCTCCACTCTACCCGAACGCCAAATGCTATAGAGATGGCACATGCCAAGTGCCTTATAATTATAGAATACCATATGAATTGTGTTTAGTAGTATTTACTTTTTAAAACTCATAAAATGCAACCTGCCATCCCATGTAACAATGTAAATATTGGTTTTTTTTTTGTAGTTTAAAAGTTTATAGGGTTAATCTGGGTCCGTGGGCCATAATTTCGTTTCCGTGACATACTACTTGTGATGGAAATGACAATAAAGCCTCCTTGAATCTTAAACTATTCTCGCTGTTTTAAACTTGAATATGATGTATATTTTTGCATTTTACAAAGACACAATGACAGATGGTTTGAATATTTTAAGTAACATTAGTAGATATTAAAAATATATTTTAATGAGAAAAGGTGCTATATAGTTCATTTACATAATTGTGGCCAACAACATTTAATTTTTAACTTATTGTAACTGTAAACTGGAAAATAGGTCTGTTTTGTTTAACTTGGACAACTTTCCGCACTCTACTTTATACCATTTTTTTCTTTTAACTGAATATTTTTTCTCATTTCAAAATAAACGGAATTATTTTAATTATTTGACTGCGTGTCTGAATTATTCAGCTTCTCTCTTCGACAGGGTTCGTCATGGTTTATATATATGCTGGTTATAATATTACAATATAATAAAGAAGTTTATTTATTTCTGTAATTCCATTTAGAATGTCAAGCTTGTATTTTATTTTTATTCATTACACACAGACTGATATATTTATCTTTTTTTTTTTCCTCACGTACCACGTGCCATAAAAACTATAATAAATCTTCCTTTAATCCTTGAAAATGTTTCACGTTTATTTCTTTTAATTTTGATGATTATAACTAAAAACTAATGAAATAATCCAAATTTAGAATCTTAGTAAATAAAAATATTGTGGAAAGGTGTCATATTAAAGACACCCGGTGCCACACTCTAATCAGCTAATTAAACACCTGCAAAGTTCTTTAAATGCTCTCTCAGACTAGTTCTGTAGACTACACCATCATGAGGAAGCCTGCTGACATAACAGTTGTCTAAAAGACGACCACCACAACCTTGTACACCTTGAAACAAGGGTAAAGAGGCTGGCTGTTCTCATAGCAAATTGTGCCAAGTCATCTGCTGGTATTGGTCTATTGTGTTTTCTGAGGTTCAATGTCAATGCAGCCATCTACCAGGAAGTTTTAGAGCCCTTTATGCTTCCTACTGCTGACCAACTTTATGGAGATGCAGATTTCATTTTCCAGCAGGACTGCACACAGTGCCCTGAGCAACGCACAGACCGATCGACTCCATGCCACGCCGCATTGCTGCAGTAATCCAGGCCATAGGAGCACCTACTAAGTATTGGGTGCAGTACATGCTCATACTTTTAATGTTCATACTTTTTAGTTGGCCAACATTTCCAAATGTTATATTCAAATTTTCTGAGATACTAAATTTGAGATTTATCAAAATTGAAATGAATAAACAGTCTGTGTGTAATAAATAAAAATAATATTCAAAATTTTATTTACTTTCACTTTTTAATAAAATTACTGAATTATGAAATGGAATTTTATGACCAGCACCTATACGGGAAATTAGGTGTTGTTAAAAAGAGCCGCAATATTAGAATAACCGGAAGGGGGCGGTACAGAGTCAACAGTTCGTTTGTTTTAATAGCATCCTGTCCAACAAGTGTCTGATTCAGTTTAAAATCCTGCAAGAGAAACGTAGTAAATAAAGATCGCAGTTGTGGACTGAGTCACACCGAGAGCGACAGACTGACCGACTGATTATTGTTACAGTGGTTATTTAAATATATGTATATGTACTTAATTTAATTTATTTTAAAACACAGCAGAGCTCTGCGGGTTTCAGGGATTGTTGTTTGGAAAATTTACCTCAGTGGAATAATCTCTTAAAAATCGGTTTCACTTGTGGAATGAATAAATCTGTTGGAACTAATGAGAAGTAAAAAGAAAAGACATGGAGAGCAGGACAGGTAAGTGATTAAAGATTATTGATCTGACCCGATGTTTAATTCGTGGTAAATAAAGTGGGAAACTCAGTTCTGCCGTAGTTCCGCTTTTCATAGAACAGAAACAACGTTTATTAACCCTTCATTTAATTACTGATTTAAAATACTTTTTATCTAAATGCCCGTGTTATTTTATGAATTGGAGATCAGGTTATTGAGTACACAAAGTAAAAATGATTCCCAGTGTCAGATGTGTACGGTGTTTATTTTGACAAATGTACACAATGTGTCCTCTTGTTTCCTTTGGTTACAATGCTTTTCAGAGATTAAGGCCTATTTGGTGTTTAAATTCATATGTACATAAT
>JAOUQT010000033.1:10359297-10391875 GCA_025769995.1 Xyliphius kryptos
ATAAATAAATTAAAAAAAATTATATAGCTGCAATCTGCATGTTTGCACCAGCAACATCTCCACGTCATTTAACACAACGGTAATTTGCCATCTTTTTTTATTTCCAGGGGCATGATAACCATGAACCATAATGTTACCTACATGGTTGAGCCACTAGCCAATCACAGTGATTCTCAGAGACATGCAGTGTTCCACGCTGAGAGCCTGAAAATACCCAAACACATATGCAGCCAACAGCACGGAGAGCAGAACTACACAAACAAACTGGAGGAGCTGATTGGTGGAATTGCACAAGCCAACCAGGCCAACAGGGTGAATTTGAAGATTAGATTAAGTTAGCTTGATAACACTCTATGCCTTAGTACATGATTGTTTTAGCTACTGAGTTGTTTCAAAATGTTGGCCTCGGGATTATTGGATTAAATCCATACCACAAGATAAGAAAAAAACAAATTTCATAGGATTAAATATATATATTTTTTATTTCAGCTATATTTTAGTTTTTCTTTAGTAAAGAATATAAAAAGTAGACAAAGAGTTTATTTGGGTACTTGTGCTATTGATTTTACATGTGCATAGTGGATTAGTCATTGTAAATTGTCATTAATGTAATTTTACTACAGCCATAAACAATGTATTGACATTTTTTTATAATTTGTTGCAATGTATTGACATTTTTTATAGTTTTTATAATTTGCAAGACCTGCCTGCGCTTATTTACACACAATGACACGATCTGTTTATATACTCTCCTGTATGCTGTATTAAATATAATCCTGAATTGATTGAGTATAGACTCCAGCCTGCAGGAGCTAAACCGCTTAAATCGCATATGTTCACTATAAAAATAAAAAAACATAAAAAAAAAACCCCAGAAGTAACTACAGCTCATTTTAAAGTGCTGCTAAATCATAAACTCTAATAAGTAAAACTGCATTAACCCTAGTATATTTTTCACAGGTACAAAGAGATGTTAGTCGTAGTACGATGTACGTAGAGCTGATGGTGGTGGCTGATTATACTGAGGTAAATGCACAAAAGCTTTTTTAAAAATACAATTATCTGTGGGTGGAAAGAAAAAGATTTATTTCAGTCCTGGCGTTTCATTTACAAGCATTCAATAATCTAATCTTTGATTTTTAAGACAGACACACGAATCATGGAATTACTTATTGTGTAATACAGAGGTGTGAACTATGAGTGGTTCAAGAGGCCAAAGATTAGAATCACTGTTTTAAAGATTTTTCTTGCTGCCAAAATCCTCACCGGGTTTTCACAGTGAGATAACAGTTCTTGATATGGAGTGGGTTCTGATGATGTTTCAATGCCCTTATGGACTAATTGATTGATGATTTGTTACCAGAGACAATAATCCCGTTTTATTAACTAATGTCTCCTTCACTGACAGAGTGCAGAATATCTGATTGATTGTGTATGCAGATATGTTAAAAACTCCACTCTGTTCTTTTATTACTTGTTACTTGTTTTCCAAGTTATCATAGTGATTTAGTTGATTGGGTTTGGGGGCAGTAGTTAATCAGTACTAGCAGGATAAACTCCGACTCACACTGGATAAGTGCTTTTTGCTTTATATATAATTCTATTTGTGAGTGGATGACCATCAATGTCATAAAGACTTTAAAACCTGATAACCTCCCTTTGTTGCAGTTTCTGAAGCATGGAGGAGATATTGAAAAAATCAAAGCAAAGCTACTCGAGGCAGCTAACTATGTTGACAAGGTAGCAAAACTGAAATCTTTATGTTTTCATGGAGTCACAGTCACTCTGCGTACTTACACAACACATTTGTTTTTGTTATCAGTTTTACAAAGCTCTGAACATCAGAGTCGCACTAATCTTGCTGGAAATTTGGAATGCTGGGGACAAGATCAATGTATCGGACAACCCCTACAGCACACTGGGAAACTTTCTGTCCTGGAGGAGGAAACAGCTGCGACAGCTACCCAACGACAACGCACAGCTCATCACGTCAGTATACAGCATGTGTTACCGTTCAGCATTAATTAAAATATAGCCCCCAATTTTGACTGTACCTTTAATAAATTAAAGAGATTTTTTTGCATTTTATTTTAATGCAATAGTTTGTTTGCAAACATATACATAACAAAAAAATCCTTGTTCAATTAGGGGTAAATCCTTCCAGGGTACCACTATTGGACTGGCTCCTCTAAAAGCCATGTGCTCAGATTATCAGTCAGGAGGTGTTAACTCGGTAAAGAAACATGCATTTATTTTATTTTCAATTACCCATTTTTTTTAATGCATTATAAAGATTTCTTAGTGTTTTTTTTTTTTTTTTTTTTCCTAGGATCACTCAGAAAATGCAGTTGGGGTAGCTGCTACCATGGCCCATGAGATGGGACATAATTTTGGGATGAACCATGATAGTGAGAGCTGCTGCCAGGCCCTCCCAGAAGATGGAGGCTGCATTATGGCTGCAGCTACAGGGTAAGAAACAAGCCAATAAGGAAGCACCAACTGTGTAACCGATGTTAGATAAGAGGAAAATGCTGGACAAATCACCAGTCATTTGGCAGATACAGAAACCAACACCTGCAATGTATACTTTGACACCTTGGGATATTAAGTAACCACATCTTATTTAAATGACATGTCTTTACGATGCCTGAAAATCAAACCCAGGACTGTCACTCGTTTTAATTAGGTGTTAAGTTTTGCAATAAAGACAAAAATTTACAGTTCCATTTTTTTTTTTCATAAAATCTGTCTACAGCCACCCGTTCCCTCGCGTGTTTAACCTGTGTAACCAGGCGGAGTTGAAACGCTATTTAAACTCAGGTGGGGGGAAGTGTCTGTACAACCTCCCAAACACTACGCTCATGTATGGAGGCCAGCGCTGTGGCAACGGCTACCTTGAAGAGGGGGAGGAGTGTGACTGTGGAGAAGTGGAGGTGAGATCATAACACACTTTACACCTGTTTATTATGCAGTGGTGATATTTACCTTTGCAAAACTGGATTGTGCGTTGATTTTCCACCCCTCCACCCCATTTACATTTAGTCATATAGCAGACGCATTTATCCAGAGCGACTTACAAGTATCCTTTTTAATAGTTGGGGTCAGAACACCGGGTTGATTTGATACAGCAGCCCCGGAGCAATGAGGGTTAAGGGCCTTAAACAAGGACCCACATATGGCTTGTTAACCCTGTCAAAATAAATAAATCATTTTTAAAATGTCATTTTGCCTTTTACCACATTCTAATACTACTATCTGTCTGCCTCTGTGCCTCTGAGAATCAAGGACATATCATCAGATATTCAGAGGAATGGATTTTGTTTATTTCTCATTAGCATGCGATAAAAGCACCGATGCATCTGACACACCTACTGATTTTTTTTATTGATGTCAACATGAACTAACCAAGGTGTCACTTGACCTTAAATTTAAATTTCTTACATTTAAGGTATTCTATGTAATTCGTTCATTGTTATCTGACTTTTCAGATATGAAAGATTTGTGTCTTTAGAGTAGTTCATGGCTGAGTGGCTTAGACTCAATTACACTGACAATTGAAAGATAAAGGTAATTGTAGGAATGAAAATTGTTTTATAAGAGTATGTATTTTTATTTAAATTTTGTGGTGGAAAAAAAAGAAAGAAGGACATGTTGGCCCCCGGACATCTTTACTTTATTGATTTTGGCTCTTTTTGCAAAACGTTTGCACACCATTGTTGTAAAGGAACTGTTAAAATTGCAATATTTAGCTATTTTGAGTTCAATCCATGATTTTTTTTTTTGCATGTTAGGAATGTTCCAGTCCATGCTGTAATGCCAACAACTGCACATTGAAAGCAGGTGCAGAGTGTGCTCATGGAGTTTGTTGTGAGAACTGCAAGGTATCTAGATTTTTAGATTTTTGCCAGTGTTTGTACTTTATCTGTATCTTATCTAAATCTCTTACAAATCTTTTATTGGCTTAATTTCTTTCAGTTAAAAAACCCAGGTGTGCTCTGTCGCTCCCCCTCTGGCTCATGTGACCTGCCCGAGTACTGCAATGGGAAATCGGAATCCTGCCCTGCAAACTTTTATTTAGTAGATGGCAGTCCATGTGCCCATGGTGAGGCTTACTGTTACACAGGCATGTGCC
Organism: Xyliphius kryptos; assembly: GCA_025769995.1. Lineage (NCBI taxonomy): Eukaryota > Metazoa > Chordata > Actinopteri > Siluriformes > Aspredinidae > Xyliphius > Xyliphius kryptos. The sequence goes on from JAOUQT010000033.1 coordinate 10,363,430, forward strand.
TTACCCTGGAGCAACAGTGTCTTTCTCTTTGGGGAAAAGGTAAAACAATGTTCTCTGGTCTAAATAAGATTTACAGTTTGAACAGTTGGCAGTGCCAGCTGTAGTATTTTTTCACTGTACTGCTGGGTGCCTCTTTGATTTACTATGTGAAAGCAAGTGGCAAAGTATCTATTAAGTAAATTCCTCCACTTGTCATCGTAGGTGCTCAACCTGCTCCTGATGAATGCTTTAGCAAGGTGAATGTGGCAGGAGATACTTATGGTAACTGTGGCAGAGATCAGATGGGCAAATATAGGAGTTGCACTCAGAGGTAAGCTTATTTTCAGTTAGCTCATAAGCACTTAAAAATAAAAAGAATATGAATATTAACACAGATTGTCATCAAAGGAATGCAAAATGTGGCAAGATACAATGCCAGAGTTCAGCCTCCAAGCCAACTGAGACCAATGCTGTCGCCATTGACACCACCATCACGCGTGGCCAAACAAAGATCATTTGTAGAGGTACCCATGTTTACCAGGCGAACCAAGATGAGAGCCAGGGTGATACACTAGACCCTGGCCTTGTCATGACTGGAACCAAATGTGGAGAGAATGCAGTGAGTGCATTTCATGTATGATTTTTTTTTTTTAGTTTACAGTGCAGTGGACATTGTATAATACAGTTGCCTCATAGGATAAAGAGCTTGGGTTTAGTTTCTTGGAAGGCTGCACAAGTCTTTTTTGTATAGTGTTAGTCCTGTATGTTCTCCTCACATCTGTGTGGATTAATTTTAGTAGCTTATGTCCAAATATAAGTTATTGAAATGAACCGAAGACACTAATTTAGTGGCATAGTCTTGTGGTTAAGGAACCAGCCTTGTGACCTGAAGGTCCCTTGTTCGATTCCTGGTCCCACCGAGTATTATGGCTGAGTTGCCTGTGAGAAAGGCACCAAACCTAGCCCAGGGTAAATAGATCACATTACCCACATTATCACCTTAATTTGCCTCTTTAAAAAAAAAAAGTTCTCAGTGTTTCTGCCCTGTGATGGACAAATGACCTGCCCAAGGTTGCCTTTTGTCTAGTGAATCTAAATTAAAAAAAATGCATTTTGTTTTAAATTAAAAGTATTGAGATGTTTATATACATTTTTTATTAAAAATAAATATTGATGCAATATTTTGTCATTTCTTGTACTTTGAGCAGATTTGTTTTGGTGGGGAGTGCCGCAATGCAACCTTCCTGCAAGCGGATAAGTGCAATGCCAAGTGTCACGGCCATGGGGTATGTGCTCACATCACTGACGCTGTGGTGTTGGCAGAGTTTTGGGCGGTGTGGGTGGCTTGGCTGAATGACCACTTTCCTGTCCTCTTATCACAACATTACCTCACAATAAGCTTAGATTAAAACAAGCTAAAATATTTAGATTTTACGTTGTAATGGCTGTGATTTTGTATAATTAGATTAACACAAATTAATATTTAACATAAATTTTTGCTGTGTAGACTTTGCGATTAATAAAATGTAATAATAATAACAATGATGTAATTCCAGGATGACATTGTTAAACCTACATGCAGACTTCAGATCAAAGACCATTATAACTTTAGGATTTTTTATGAAGTTTTTTCTTTTTTTTTGTAGATGTGCAACAATAATCATAACTGCCACTGTGATCCAGGCTGGGGACCACCTTTTTGTAATAATGCGGGAAATGGTGGCAGCATTGACAGCGGTCCAGTAATTAAAGAAAGTAAGAGCAACTCTTCAGATGCATGCATTTACAAGCATGTTACATCTGATGGGTCAAAATACTATGTTATATTGTGTGGGAACTCTAAATGTGTTAGAAAGTTGCGTATGTGGGCAAAGGGAGTTTGCCTACATAAGTTTGGAAGAAGACTAAAACTGTCACACTTTGCTAAAAAGGAAATGGTTTTTGAAGTTCAGATACAGTAAGAAGAATAATGAGCAATGACTTTTGGCAGCTGAAACATCACTGCCAAGTCTAGTAAGTCTTAAATCATGATGGGATTTTTTTTGTTTTTTTGGCTGATCAGAGAAAATGCATTAAGCTTTATTATTTTTTAGTCAGATCAGATGTTTAACTTCAAACTGAAAAAAATTAGACACTGTAAATTATGGATTTTGTTTCGGTGCCAGTGAAAACTTATGTATTGCAATGGACTGAATAAATGAAGAGAAAGTTCTTCAGCAAAACCTTTATACATAAGATACAAATGTTTTAACACCGTGACCGTAAACACGATTGGCTATAAATTGGGCTTTCCAGAGTCCTTTATTAATCATTACTAAAGTCTTCTCAAAGAAACACCCATAATAAAAATAAATGTGTTTAATTTTTGTAATGGAAATGCATGATGATCAATAATTCAGTCACAATGAAAATAGAAAATTGAAAAATATGTTTAAAAAAAAGGAATACAGTGTTAAAAAACAATGTGTAGCTATTTCTACAAACATTGTCTTAAAGGAGCTTTATAGTATCTCAGTGATTGAACGTAAGGTATGATTAGTCTTAAAAATTTCCAAACAATTGACACAGTTGCAGCAAACAAGAAAGTTTTTCTTTTTTTTTTCTTTTTTTTCTTGGTAACAGGCTTATATTTATACATATAATCTTAGAAGCATTTGACCAATCAGGGTCTAGGTTCTAAAGAGTCATGAAATGCATTATTTTGATCTTTCAGGCACATTACTTCCACTATTAGTGATCCCCTTGGTTTTACTGGTACTGTCTGGTCTGCTGCTGTTCTGGTGCTTCAAACGGCGACATTTACTTAAAGAAGCTGCTTTCCTTCCTTCTCAGAGATATATCAAGTAAGTACAGTATTTAAATATAAATGCTATTTGCATGGCTCTATGATATAGGCCAGGCGTTCCCAATACATCAATTGCAATCGGCCGGTCAATTGCACACTGCTGCTGTTTTGTATTTATTCATCATTTTCACGATGAAACTGGCAGTTTTCGTCTGTTCATTTTGTCACATGGTCATGGTTCACAGTGTCTTCAAAATAGAGTTAAATATTACATGCTGTGCTGTAAGCTTATAGTTTGTTGCTATTCTCTGCTGTTGTTACTTGTTGAAAAGTATCACTTGTAATTTAGAATTATACGTGAAGAGTAAAGTTTTTTGGTGTTGCATATTAATATTTGTCGAACAGATCTAGATGTACAGATACTTATACATGGCTGTCCTACACTGTGATGTGGCCGGGCCTCTCAAGGAGAATGAGTCCCCCTCTGAGCCTTGGTCCTCCCAAGGTTTCTTTCTAAAAAAAAATTACATAATAACAGAGGGTTTTTTCTTGTCACTGTCACTTCGGCTTGCTCTTTGGGAGTTTAGGCTTAGAACTCTGTAAAGCTGCTATGTGACAACACACTGTTGTAAAAGGCACTATATATTAAAAAATGAAGTCCCGATATCGGCCCCCCCCCCTCATTGATGATCATTTGGAAGCCTATTGGCCTCAGTAACTACTGACAGACTACTCACACCTGGCTGACAGCAATCAATTCGAAACAGAAAAATAGTGTGTTTTCCGTAGATTGCCTTGTACTGCCAATATTATCAACATGATGTATGTAAAAAGGTTAAAAAAAAAAAAAAAAAGATGAATCCTGGTAGATCACGATGACCTGTTCAATGGAAAAGGTAGATCTCAGGCCAGAAAAGTGTGGACACATCTGATATAGTCTTTTTTTTTGTTTGTTTATGACTGTAAAACTTATTCTCATTTAATGTTTTAGTAACTCGGTGACTTCAGATTGCAAAGCTTCAACAAATGGTCATGCCAACCCAACATTTCAGCTTAAGAAGCCAGAAACAGAAAGAAAGGTAGTGTTTCTTATTCGTTAGCAGTCATATTTTAGGAATGAAAACATTTTGTACTAGGATTTAAAAGTTCACATTGTTATGTTTGATCTAGCAGGTTAGCCAGCAGTCTCGTCCTGCTGGTCCAAGTTTCAAACCACATACGGTCAAACCCCTGACTATCCCATCATGTGCCATTGAGCAAAGCAATCCTCCTCCTCAGGACAGCAAGTCTATCCCCAACACATCTCTCTCAGCGGGACCCAAACGTAGGCCGAACCCACCAAGCAGACCCCCTCCACCCCGGCCTGTTACCAAACCCTCTCAGATCAAAGAGGTTAGTTATTGATGTGCTAAACTTATAATGGTATTGGCTCATCTATGTGTTTTTTCTGATAGACCCAATTTACTTTATCTGTATTATGATTGTGTTTGAGTGTTAAATTTGCAATTTTAAACTATGCATTTGGCCATTGTTTACAAAAATAGCACGTATTTACACTATAGTAAAACTGTAAAATTGTTATATGATAAATTGTTATGAAGAAAGCACAATTACTAACATTTGCCAAATTGATAATTTCCTTTTTAAAGATATGTGGCATTGACTTTCATATTTATTTTACATTTATTTCTGTTGGTATTTTATTTGCACCAGTTTTCCATAAGTTAATCGATGTTCTTTTGGTCAATAGGACGAATCTCAGAAAAACAGCTTTCAAGTATCACCAGCATTGCTGCAAAAAGGGAAGCAAAGTCTGGCGCCTCCTACCGGACAACTTAAGTAATCATTTGAAAAATGAAAAAAGGGAACTGTTGAAGGATTTCAGCCATGCATTAAAACAAAACCATTAGATTTTTAAGTAGGATTTGTATTTGTCATGAAATGCGACTTCTTTATCATCTCACCAGGGCAATTAGCAGTAGTACTCCTCCATTACAGAGGAGTGTGAAATTGCTGGATAACTCTGCAGCATTCAGCCACATTGAATTAGTGGCCATGCGGACAGTCTGAATCTTACACCATGTTTGCCTACTACACATAATATCAAATAGAATTTTAATCATTGCCATGTTTTGGTGCTGTTTGTATTTTGATGTGCCACACTTAAAAGTTTTTGTATTCATAAAAAGATAACGCAAGTAACGTATATTACGTTTAAAATACAAGAGAGTCATGATTTTCATGTACAGGTGCTGGTTAGAATTAGAATATCATAAAAAATTTTCATTCAAAAAGTGAAACGCGTATATTATATTCATTCAGTACACACACGACTTTTATATTTCTTTTAATTTAGATGATTATAACTAAAATCTAAGAAAATCCCAAAGTCAGTATCTCAGAAAATTTAAAGACACCTGGCGTCTTCAGCTAGTTAACTCCAAACACCTGCAAAAGCCTTTAAAAGCTCTCTGGGTTTAGTTCTGTTGGCTACACAATCATGGGAAAGACTGCTGACTTGACATTTGTCCTAAAGATGACCTTGCACAAAGAGGGGCAAGACTCAAAAGATCATTGCTAAAGAAACTGGCTGTTCACAGAGCTCTGTGTCCAAGCACATTAATAGAGAGGTGAAATAAAAGAAAAGATGTGGTCGAAAAAGTGTACAACCAATAGGCATAAGCTCCCCCTGGAGAGGATTGTGGAACAAAAGACTGGAATAGAATTTCTTAAATAAGACTTTTTTCATGATATTCTAATTTTATTGCCAGCACCTGTAGTAGGCCATTAGAACAGCACCTGTGAATGAATATAAACTGGAAATAATTGGTGCACCTCTGGGATTTGGAAAATGGCACTGTTATTCGTGTTTAACAGTACCAATGTTCTCTTTAGTAAGTTTGCAAAACAAAAAGAATACATATTTCAAGTTATCACATTTTGCTCCATCATATGTATGGTATGTTTTCAAAGATGAGCCCTATAATCCTTAAAAAAGTGTGCAACGTGAAGCATCTTTAATCTCTTTTACAATTTGGGAACACTTGACAAATGCACCTCATGGGTGTTATTCAACAGGGAATATTGTATACTATAAATGTGTAGTAATTTTTGGTTTTCGGCATTTACTGCTTGTTTACTATTTTGAAAAGTGCTGTAAAAAATATTTGTCCTCAGTTCAACCAGTCTTTTTATACGGTTTTATGAATTCAAGTCATCCAAATTGTTTCTGTACAAAAAGTAATGTTGGGGCTTTTTGACATTTTATTTTTTATAATAGGAAATTAAATTATTGTTAAAGTTCAATTTCTTTACGTATGTCTCATTGTACATAGTTAAATGCTAGATATTCATTTGGTCATGCTAATCATTATCGACTTTCATTACTTTTCTTGATCATGCACTGAAAAGAAACATTTACTGATATAAAATGTTCATGAATTCATAAATGGCCAGTGAACGCGTTGATGTGGACCAGATGATCCAAGGAAAACCGCACTGTGAAACTAGAGATAATGATTAATGTCCTTAAAATGAATACACTATTCAGATGCTGCTTGTCATAATGAGGAAAATTCAAATTTGAATGGAATTTTGACCCCTAGTAATTTGTATGGTTTTTTTTTTTCCCCCATTTAGGCTTACGTTGTTGTTAGAATGTCCTATATAAAGATAAACCAATGGCATGGAAGGAATTTAGAATTTTCTTTGAATGCAAAAAATATATAAAAACACTTGGATTAAATATGTCAAGTTGTCTTTTTTTCTTTGTTTAATTCGATTTGCAATTAGCATAATAAAGGGGAAAAGTCGAAAGAAGAAGAAGGAAAAGAAGACTCTAATCTGTACAGTGCATGTGTTAAAACATATAATATGCAAATGCATGGACCATACAAATAACCCAAGTATGAATCCAAAATAATAAACAAAAATACACATGTTTTATCACAGCTTCACTCTGGGAATCATACATTCCTCTCATTTGTATGCTAATTTTAAAATAAACATGTTCACTGTTGCCAACTTAGTAACTTTTTAGACCCTCTAGCGACAAATCTTGTGATTTTCTGGTGTTATTGAAGACACATATGTTTATCAGTTTCTGTCCTCAGCAAATACTTTTAGTGCTCAGAGGCCCGCATCGCTCCACCTCCAAACTGTAACTGAACTGCATGCCCAAAGCTTCCACTGACTCCCCTTCCTCTAATGACGGAGCGAGATCTATGATATAAGGTGCTTGGTGTGATTGGCATGCAGGTATATTGACATATAGCGAATGGCATGTGGGTAGAATGGAGGGGATGATGCAGGCGGCTAGTGTAAGTATAAATGCAGTTATCTTTCAGTGTCAGTCATCTACCTACCTTGTCCATGATGTGTGCGTTTATGGAAAAAGTTAAACATTTAGCTAAATAACTAAACATTATTAGTAATTTACGTAAAAATAATATAATGTGGGTGTAGACAAAGCATTAAAGTTATTCATGTATTTTAAGATTTTTAAAACATATTTATGATGTTTTTACTCAGGTTTTTTTTTTTTGTCCCACGTTGTTTATTTCTTAAAAACCAAAAAAAAATAAAATATGCAAATTATGCAAATTTACCTAACCCTAGATGAAGTCATTGGAGTATTAAACGACTTTTAAGGCAGCCAATAGCTACTTTTCTTACTGAAAAGTAGGCAACAGTGAATGTTTAGTAGAATCTAACCGACCGTCGTTTTCCACAATCCTCTGAAAGAGTCGACTCAGGGTGACCGCCGTTTTCCACAATCCTCTGAAAGAGTCGACTTCTGGATGATTCATCTGTCGACTGAGAGAAAATACCAGAAGCATGCTTTCAAAACTAAAACAGGTATAAAAAAGTAATAAATGAAAGACATAGATACTTAAATAAAACAACTAATATACGACATAATTTAATGGAATATGTTGCTAGCAAAGTAAAAAAAATTGGGTTAATTTCTGTATGGCATATACTCGTCGTATTCCTGTTAACTTTTCAAAATTTGTCCATATTTCTTACGAAAATAACTTATTTTATACATTGCGTTGTTACTGTAAATGTAGTTTTACTTTATTTAACTTTATTTAAGCCATTACGTTATACTTATTGGCAGTAGACGCCATTTTGATGGGTTTGTAACGTCTTTGCCTTTGTTTCAAAAAGTTCAAGTAAAAAAACGGACAAAATTGTTATATCCAAAATGCACTAATAATTAAAGTTATTTATTAAAATGTCTCATCTCTCATTATCTTCCGCTTAATTCTGTCTAAGGGTTTGGGGTCATGTGGGTTGGGGGCTTTCCTATGCCCATCAAGGGACGAACATTAAGGGCACTGGGCAGAACTACCCAGAACAGGGAACCAATCCATCACTGGGCACTCGCATAGACACACACTTTATAGGGGCAATTTAAATAGGGGCAATTTAGAGCATCCAAATTACCAAATGGAAGCTCCACCCAGATCGTAATATCTTCTTAATGAGGAAAGTAGCTATTGGCTGGCCTGAAAGGTGCTAGAAGTTGCTAATTTTAAATTAAAATTAAAGTCATGTTGCCAACATGACTTTTAATCAAACAGTTTTGATAAAAGACATGATTTTTCCTTCTATAACTTAAAACGATACCTCAATGCTTACTTAGTCTTTATATTTTTCTGCTTAGGTCCAATAAAAACTGATAACTGTCTTATACTGGGTAATATTCACATTTAGTGTGATGTGATATATAACTAACATGCTTTATTTTGGAATATTTTCAAATGATAACATCCTTAATGAATGCTAAATCTACAAAATATGAATGGTGTTTAATAAGATGTACATGTACCTAAGATCTTTTTTTTCTTTAAGGTCATTAGATTGTTGACAATTCTTCTCCATCATTACCAAAAGAAACCCAGCTTTTATAAAGGAGGCTTACTGGTCCTACAGTCAACAGAGCCCAGACCAACATATACTGGTATTAAATAGTGTGGTTATTATTCAAGTGTATTGAGTTTCATTTATTTCATCATAATTACCTTTTGCAGTTGCAGCTGCTGGCCCATTGTGTCGAGGGCTTTTTTGGAAATCAGTCCAGCAAGGCAGGTTACCATTTCTTTATGGAAAATTAAAATTCAGAAAAATCATTCCAAATCATGTATTTAAATGCGATTAACTTTTTAGAGATTACAGAGATCCTCTCCCAGTGTGTATCTTTGTGTGACTGCCCTTATCCAGAGGAGCTTAGCAAGTTTTCAGACAAATTCAGACCTCTACGTTTTGCCCATTCATTCCAGGTTAGTATTTCTGTTGGGATTAAACTGTTTTGAGTTTAACTAATAACATTCTTTTTTGTTTGTTATAGGTAGATCAGCAAAGCCATGAATCTGATGTCAAGAGATTTCTTCATAGACTCAGTTTGGTTTATGCTAAGGTAAGAAATACCACAGAGCCTGGTATTTTAAAACGTTAATTTATGTAAATCCTCCGAGGTTTCTTCTTAAAGTCTGTTTAGCTGACGAATCCAACAGAAAGCATTACTAATTTTCGTTAACCGCTTGTAAAGAAATCTATAATGAAGTAGATGTGGTTTGATGACAATAAGACTAGTTACATAGAAGTAACGTTTTTACAGCAGCCTTTCTGTTTATGCTTTGTTATACATTTACAGATACATTAATTGGTATGCTGCAGTAATTAACCATAGTGTTTCAGATTGTTTTCAGTGCTGTGTACAAACTTTCAAATCACCTTCAGGCAGTTATGTTAATTTTTCCATGTATTTTTAATGCTTTTTTGTTTTGTGCTGCAGATCACAGTTATATTTGTTGTACGGAACAGGGACAACTCAAACAAGCAAGTATTCAGGTGGAACAAAAATGCCAATCTTTTAATATATCTTCCCTTTACGATCTAATAATTAAATGATTTTTTTAAGCAATGTTTGTGCAATTTATTAAACATATGTCTGCATTCTGCTTCAAACATTCTTCCTTAATGTGTTTTTGTTGTTGTAGTGCCAAGAATACTCATGTCGCAGTGTGTTCTAACATTGTCATGGACAGTACATCATACGGCCTGCGAGTTCTCTTCTTACCTATAAGAAGTTTTTTTGTTTTTTCTTCCTGTTCAGCAATTATTTTTTATTAAATGCTGCATACTTTACCATGATTTAAAAATATACATTTCAGTTATTAAGAAACTTAATTTATAAACAAGACACTAATTTCTGCAATTTTTACATGATGTGAATTCTCTAAAGGCATCTGTTCTCACTGGAAAGTAACCCTGCATGCAGCCGAATGCATCCTGTTTTAGGAGAGACCATCTCTCTGCCCCTTCCATTGAAAGTTGTGGAATCAGGGTTGTATGGAGAGGTAGAACTCACTTGCATGGTTATGATTGGGCCGTGTATGGAACAGTACCCTAACTACCCAGCTGAAATCTTACACATTCGCATATCCTTTAAGTTCCAGAAAGGATCAGAGTTTGTAATTGGATTTTAAAAACAAGAATGCAGTTTAATGTCTCAATAATGTTTTAGAGCAATATTTAAAGAAGCAGTGTGTACGATTTAGTGGCATCTGGTGGTAAAAATGTAGGTTGCAGCCAACAACTTCAGATAGATTTGCAACTGATGCAAAAATATGGTGGGTGCCTCGAGGATGACCCACTCCCAAAAATGCAACGTAATTAGAATAACTATATTCTGATATATATTTAACATCCTACACAGTGTACCTTTAACAGATTATTCAGTAACTACCACTGCTCTTATTAGCATGATACATGGCCTTTATGTCAGCTGAATAACAATGTCTGTAAACCAAATGTAAGCAAAGAAATAAAGTATCCTTGGAGTAAATAAAGGTTCGACAGACTTAATAATGGTGTGTAGATATGCGTCATAGATTTGCATTTAATATATGATGTGTGTTTCCTTAACATTGTTGTGTACATATTAGTGTATAGTCCCAGTGGAATACCTGTAATGCAGTCAGAGAGTCCAACACGGCTGAGCTTCCTTCAAAGTCTAGCTGACTCCCTGCCCTGGGACGAGCTGAGTCTGCCACATGTCCGCTGTGCTGAGATACAGTCTGCGCAAGGTAAGTACAACGCACATTGTAAATAAAATTGGTTTATTGATATATATTTTAAAGATATATTTTGGTCAATGATTAAATAAATGATCTGCAAATTAAAAAGAAAGCACAGACATTAAATTAATATTGATTTGTATTTGTGTTCATTATTGTTCATTTGTTTCCAGGTTCGCTTTGTACAAACATGGACTTTTCTGTAGACAGTGAGAACATTGACGCAAAGTGTCATCAGAATCCTGCAGTGGAACAGAATCTCTTTATTTTTCTTTTCATTCAGCATAGTGATCCTTTCCATCTCCACCTTTCTGACTTGATCAGTATGTATTACAATATAATTTGTAAATGTTAAGTGTAAGAGTTATAACATTAGAATGTATTAAACAATAGCTAAAGCTGTTATATGTAACTATTCAGTGGCTCATCTCAAAGAAATAAGTTGCTACACATGAATGACGTCCCACCTTTTTGTTGATTTGTTTTTTGCTTATTTTGTTTTCAAGCAAATGAAGAGACATTAGAGCAGCAGTTGGACAGTGTGCTTTTGCACAATGCAGAGAGAGTAAGGTCAGCATTACAGTCTGTACTGAAAGTCACCCTCAAGAAATACCTGAAAAGAAAAACGGCAAGATAAACTACGCACCTTGAATTACACAATCACATATATGCACACTATTGGTGGTAAATTGTATTATTGGGATTTATATTTATATTTGTCATTTGTGTGTTTAAACAGTCTAGAGAGACATTTGACTCAGGAATGTCAGTGATGCTGAGCTCTATTAACAGTATTATTTCCCAGAGTAGCAATTTAGCATTTCGCTCATCTTGTCTAACTAAAATGAAGGTATTTTACATTACAATTACAAGACAATTCTGTATTAACGATTCTTAATCTCTGATTCTATTTGCCTGTAAAATTGTTATGAAAGTGAATGGAAAAATGGAATGGAAAATTCTATTCTTTTTTAGGTACAAAACACCTATGAGCTGTCATTATCTATGCAGCAAAATTTGGAAAGTGTTATAAACAACCGGTTTGTTTTAAAGCAAAACTGCAGGAATGAAAAGGTATTATTTACTTCCCAACAATTTTCTGTGCAAGTAATTTATTTAAGAAATATATACACCCACATATGTTAAAAAGTGCTTGGTGATATTGGCAAGACAAAAATGGGCCATAATAACTATAATATACTGACTGATATTTTACTTTCATTAGTATCCACCTAAATATAGTGACTAATTGGAATGTTATTTATAACATGAATGACTTTGCACTTTGCTTTTGCCAGGCTGTTGAAGCTCTGGTCTCTCATGTTGATGTAGAGAAGAGTAAAGAGGGTAAGTGGCTCTAATTCTCCCCTCATAAAGTCAAAAAGCAATTATTACATATTAAATAAAATACAGTCATGTACGATCATTTTGACACCAATGCTGAGGCATCATGTTTTGCTGATTCATTAATTCCCCACATACATGTTCAGTTTGCTGTCAGTATTTTACTACGACATTTGTATCGTATGACAAATTGTACTGTTATATTTATTAAATTAAGTTTAAATTTGCAGGTGAACATTCTGGGCTGCATAGAAAGAGGGATCACCAGGATAATGAGCAGCCATTTTTAATTTCCAAAAGACTTTGTACCAAGACCAGCGCTGATGACTCTGATTCCTCCGAGAGTGTTGGGTGGGAGAGCCCTCATTTTATGTCTGAGATCCAGCCATTAGTTGAACAAGTTCCAGAGACAGAGCAATGTAAAACTGATATTGCAACCACCTCTTCAACTTCCCTGAGCTTAATTGAGCTGCAAAAGCAACAGGTAAACTTACTGTTTATAAGGAGCTTTCAACAAAAAAAACGAGTGCTATTGTAATTCATAATATTTTTAAAATTTTAAATTGCATTATGAATGTTTAAATATTAGCAAAACATTAAGTATAAAGTAGATATATATTCCATTCTTTTTGATTTACAAAAAAGAATCAATGTCTTTGCTTAAGGTAACTTTATTTATATCTGGTCTATGTCTTGTGTTAGGTGCAAAAAGAGTGGCTTCAGGAAGTTGAAAACTTGACATTGTGGGATTGAGTCCTTCATTTTGATTCCTTCATTTTACATAATTGTGTTGTGGTTTATTAGTTATAGTGTGTGTTGTTTTGTTATTTTTTCACTTTCATAATTTTTTAATTATGTTGTGTGTTCTTTTTGGTTGAGTTAATAAACAATTTAAAGTCAGTTTATTCAGTTCTTCTTCTTTGTGTTTTACCCTTTATTATTCAGGGGTTGCCACAGCGATGAACTCACGTATTAGATTTGGCCAAGTGTTTTACATCGGATGCCCATCCTGACACAACCCTCACCCTCCATCGAGTTTGAGACACACAGACTATGGGGACAATTTAGAGAAGCCGATTCAACTTGAATCCATGTTTTTGAAATGTGGGTGGAAACTGGTGAACCCAGAGGACACAAGTTGCTGTAGCTGATTAAATGGAAAACAAAGAAAGGATAAAGCACAACTTTTTATGTTCAATTTCACAATGCTTGTGGGCATACAATGTTTTGTTGTCCCATTGCCTACAAAGTTCAAAGTGAAAGTTCAAAGTGAATTGTGCTTGAGTGATGGATTTGGAGTTTATATATTTAAATTGCAGTGGGTTTGGACACATTTAGTCAGTCCTCTTTGCTGTTGACGTGCAACTCGTAGCATGCGTTACAGCATCAGCTTCACATTAGTGGCCCCGCATCTTTTCCTCCACTCTACCTGTGTACCAATCGCTATATGCCAAGCGCCTTTTATCTTCTTCATCATTTTACCCATTCGCCAATCGTTATACGCCAAGCACCTTCCATCTACACCTCCACTCTACCTGCGTGGCAACCGCTAGACGGTTTCTTTTCACTATACATGTGCACCAATTGCTATATGCCAAGCGCCATCCGTCTTCTCTGTCACTCTACCCATGCGACAGTCATTATACGCCAAGCCAAGCTCCTCGCGTCTTCCCCTCCACTCTACCCAGCTATAGAAATGACACACACTCAAATTATTCATGTACAAAATAAGTAATCAAAATGAAAATAAAGTGTTATAAAAACGCGCGTATTCGAACGCAATGTTGTGTCAAACTCAATCGTGGAATAACTTTTATTTAAGGTTTTGAACAAATCGCTTTTAAAGTAGGTTGTTACATTAAAACTTTTTTTTTTTAAATATACAACGTTTTTTATTAAGTAAAGTATTCTAATTGTAATTTTAATTGTAATTTTGCATTGTACGGATTCCTTATTGTGCATTGGTGAACTTTTAACCAACATGACGTCACTCTGAGCGCGTCCAGTAAAAAGTCTTCATCCTGCCGTTGAGCAGAACTCTCGCGAGAACAGAGCTGTACCTGTGCACGCAGAGTGCTGACAGTAATGCCGATTGTAAGAGTGCACTGTGCTCATGCTGACTCCCCCATGCAGGACGAGGAATAAGAAATGTGGAGGATAAATAGCGCAATAAAGGTACAGCGGGTTTAAATTCCAGAGTTAATAGTTCTCTGGGGTAAATGTGGGGTTTAGTCGTTTCATTTCGCCTATTAGCCGCTTAGCAAAGCTAACATTACCGGTCAGAAACTGCTGCTGACCCGCCATCAAAACATCCCCCTCACAGGTCGACGGATGGCAGTTTAGCCAGTCTCGTCGTTTGGGCGATTATATATTTATATATTATATTATAGGGTCTTTTTCTGTCTCATAAGAATGAAATACTTGATATTAATTTGTGTGGTTTCTTTATTTTTCCTCTTATTACTCCCAGACTGTTTCACACAAAGCTGTTAGTTGTAGTTTTATTGTCTGTCACTGTAGCTGCATTACACTGAACTGTCAGCAACCCACATCACTTATTCAATATTCCTTTGAGGTCATTCAAAATGTGTTTACTGCTGTGGGAGGGTATTTCATGGGACACAAATCATACTGTTTTTCAAACTATTACTTCTGTATGATAATCTCTGTTTTTCATTGGTTTAGGTGCTTTTTGTGTGCAATCTGCATGTTCGTGCTAGTAGATTTGCCTTGAGTGTAAATGTGTTTTGTGAATGTCAGATGGTCTGCCAGTCTGTGCAGGAAGCACATTTACATTTCGTCATTCACCAGATGCTTTTGTCCAAAGTGACTTACAGATGAGATAACAACACAAGACAGTGGTTAAGGAGAAACCAGCAACACTGGTTCTGTACTTTTTTATAGCAAGTGTCTCTGGAAGAAATGTCTTTTGAGAAGTTTCCTAAAACTGTTGAGGGACAGTATTGGGAAGATCGTTCCACCCTTTAGCAGTGGTGAATGATATGGAGTGTGTTTGACTCACCATTCATTATTAGAGCGCACTTTAGAAGAAATTTCCCTGTCTTTTGTCCGATGTGCTCAGGGATGAATTCAACAGACTTAAATAAGTGAAGTGATGAGCAGTGATCTGCTTGTACTTTTGTCACTTATTCTAAAACAGACTGACTGTTTATTAGGGGTTCAAGCATAAGGTGCATGTTCTTTTTTTTCTTTTCCTTTGGTAAAAATGTTTCAGATTGGCCAATGAGGGGCACTATAGTGTGGCAAACTGGTTAAAAAATAGACTACAATTTGCATTGAACACTCTCTTCAATTTCCAATTTGGACCCATAAGCTATGGCTATTTCGATTTTTGCAAATTAACATCATTTCAAACAACCACTTTTGTAAAATAGTTCTAAGTTTTCCAGTCAATTCCCATGTGTTTGGTATCTCTACAATAATTATAAAAAAAAACTTGGACTTTTCCATTCCGTCAGGCTGCTACATACAAATTAATCCATACGTCAACTCTAATTCTTATAAATTCACCATTTTATATAAATAAATAAATAAAACTCAAAAACTCTTCACCTAAAAATTCTACAACTTCACACAAATATTTAGCATCAGTCCCTGAGGAGGCTCATAGGGGTGCTATAATTCCTTTCAGTTAGGCTGCTATATGCAAATAATCCAAAACTCATAATTCCTGTTAGTTATATTCTCCATGGAGACGGGTTGGCTTTAAACATTCCCAAACATCTGAAAATTCCATTTCAAAGCAGCCAGCAACACACACACACACACACAGCCAAAAAAAAGCAACTTTATCATTTAGTGACGCTGCTAAATGCAAATCATCGCATTCCTCATAATTCTCTTGAATTCAACATAAATTGCAAGATTTAAAACTTAAAACACTTTACTGAAAAAGTCAAAACAATTTATTTCCTATTGTCTTGTAGTCCAGACCGTCTGCAGGGAGCTTAAAACCCAGGATCGCTACATTCTGCTTATTTTCTGTATGACTTTCTGTTTTTTATTAATTAAGGTGGAATCCAATTTCAAAATTGCAGTATATGTTTAGTACATGTGAGCTGGACCGGCAGTCTGTGCAAAAACTTTCCCTGCCTTTTGTCCTATGTGTGCTGAAATAAATGCATCAGACAAATAAGTGAAATAAAGAGCAGTAATAAATACCCTGTGACTGTGTAGTTAAGATATTTTTTTGTGTCCAATGTTCAGGCATTACCCCAGGTTTTATGTCTTTTTATACAAACATTCTTCTGTTCTACATAAAATTCTCATGACAGGTACCAAAGTCTATCCTCCGGTCTTGCCGCAGCAAGGATGAACCCCTGCCTGGCACATCGGCCATGGCAAGCCTTCTGCAGAATATATCTGCATCAGCGGGCGTACTTCTCTCAACTTTCCCACCGAGCAACACGACCAGGTTATAGTAAGCTTAAATAGTACATTTAGTAGTTTTTAACCTGGAAGTTCACAAATTTACATGCTATTTCAACTGACCAATGTAATTATTTAGACTTACTATGTGTTTTGTCAGTGTAAATAACCTCAATATTCATCTCAACAAGGTGACACTAAAGCCTACTGTACCAAATACATTGTGTTACTGATTGGAAGCTGCAAAACTTAATTTTATCTTTTCCTCACTCTTACTGTCTTTGTTTGAGACAGGTTGGAGAAGTGGATGTCAAGGCCATGGCTTATGGTTTAGTTGTCCCGATGGTCGTTGGGCAGCTTTATCCTGGGCTCAGGTTCAGCCCTATTCTGTTGGTGATGGCAGTAAAGATGGACCAACAGGTCCCGATGGGCCAAAACGCACAGATCTGCTTCGTGCGCAACTCTCGAAAGAGTCCCCTGGTAGTTCTGTTCTTAATTTGTAAAAATTGTGATTGTTAAAGATTTTTTTCCTCTAATCTCACTATATATTAAAAATAGTTATGTTAATTCACCGTTTTATTCATTTTACATTTTTAGATTCTAAACCTCCAGGTCTGCTTAAAGCAGAGGCAATTCAAGTGAGAGGTAATATGTGTCTTTCATATAAATATGCTCATTTATAGCTGCGTTTCTGGTTTGTGGTGTGAGCATCTCATGACTTTCAATGCTTTCAGTGCGGGCAGTGCTGAAGAAAAGAGAATATGGTTCCAAATACACTCAGAACAACTTTATCACAGCTGTCAGAGCCATGAATGAGTTCTGTCTAAAACCCAGGTGAATAAAGTCATACATTTAATACAAGTTGATTATAATTATAGTTATTCCTTTTGGTCAGTCCATGTGAATTGTAGGCGATCCCAGTGTGCATTTCAGGTTCAACTGATTCAGAATCTTTGTTTCATTACCAAAATGTTAACAATATAATACTAGTTAACCACATTAAACTGATTCGTAAATCCTGCATTACTCTAATTAAACGGTTATGTTTTGTGTTTTTGCAGTGATCTAGACCTCTTAAGGAAGATCCGGCGACGGAGTCCCCATGACGACACTGAGGCATTCACTGTATTTTTACGCTCCGATGTGGAAGCCAAGTATGTCGCTTTTATCCTAAACTTCAGAGTTGATGTTGTTGTATAGAGTCTCCATGTTAGGTGTACTGTTGTACTGTTGTGTTTGGTAGAGCATTGGAGGTTTGGGGCAGTATGGAGGCACTTGCTCGTGAAAGGAAACTCAGGAAAGAAGTAGAAAGACAATTCGAAGAGGGTACGTGGTCCATTCACTACTTAGTTGTCATAAGTACTGGATTGTGAGTTGTGTTTTTTTTATGTGATATCTAGATTTGTTTCGAAATCAGCAGTTGTTAAAAGAATACAAAGATTTCTGGGGAAATACAAAAGTAAGAAATCCTTTATTTTACTTGAAATTTGTATGAATAATGAATATAAAATTCATTTAAACATCATACTGCAATACTACAGTTTTTTACCCTGACATTAACAAGCTAAATAGTCTAAAGGGACAATTCCTAGTGTAATCTAGGTCTTAAATTTGCTTTAATAACATATTCATAAACGTCTGTATGTTTTGTAACTTCACAGCCTCGATCGGGCAAAAGAGCTACTTTCCTTCAAGGCCCTGGAAAGGTGGTTATGGTCGCAATATGCATGTAAGTTTTTATTTTAAGAAAACCTACAGCAAAAGTAATATGTCATGTGCAGTTAATAAGACTTGTCATGAGACTTGAGGGTCAGAGGGTTTGCATTTTATGCAGGAATTGGCTGAACTTTACAGTTCAATGACACTGTTGTTTTTTTTATTGTTAAATTAGGTTAGTGTGCACTCACATGAAACCCACTGGGTTTTTGATTTTATTTTGGTTCGGGTTCTATAACAGTTAACAATGATTTACTTCATATACAGTTCCATGCAAAATGTCTGGGTTTCCCTTGTTAAATTCCACGTGCTATTGCTTTTTTTTTTCTGATTTTGAGATCATTTGCATAATAGCCAGTATAGGCAAAGGATTTTACACGTAGAGTTAGTGTTTAATTATAAGGGCTATAATTGATCATGTATGTGCCACTTACTTTATAAAATAACCATTCATTGTTTTTGTTGAAATTTTATTCGGTTTTTATTCTATTAAAGTGGGTCGCTAATTAATGACCATGAGAAAATGTGGGTCCCAGACTCGGACCAGTTGAGAACCCGTGGTGTAGACAAGGTATATTGCCTGGTCACAGAGTACATAAGTTCTTGCCATTTACATCCGATATGTTTAACTAAGTAAAAAGAAATGTATATGCTTCTGAACTGCTGTTTCTAATTTATTATTTCTTACATTCTGTGTTTTTTCTGCCCAGAAATGGACTGAATTTCTTCTTCAAACTTCTTGCTTGGGTTTATACAGGATCAGCCAGCATGTTTTCAGAGGCCATCCACTCTCTGGCAGATACTTGTAACCAGGTATTATACAGGCTCCCAGCATGTCTTGTATGTTTTTATTATAAGTAATATAAAAATTAATATATTCAATAATACTATGTGACTAGGCTCTCCTTGCCCTCGGTATCAGCCAGTCTGTGCGTAATCCAGACCCTGGCCACCCGTATGTATTTACAGACACAACAGTATATGCAATATATCAGGGATTAAATGTTTTGAATCAAGTAACCTTTTGATCATTTGTAAAAAGGTATGGATTCTCCAATATGCGCTACATTGCCTCCCTGATCAGCGGAGTGGGCATTTTTATGATGGGGGCTGGCCTCTCTTGGTACCATGGAATTATGGGCCTAATGCATCCTCACCCAATAGAATCACTGCTTTGGGTAAGAAATCTAATAATAACAAAGGTTTGTGTAATGACAACTTCTGCTGACTTATTAATGTCTGGGCTTATTACAGGCATACTGTATTTTAGCAGGATCCCTAGTTTCGGAAGGAGGTAATATTTGTACTTTTTATACGGTTTGTGCACAAAAAGAATATGAAAAATGAAATGGGTGTTAATCTTTTCATCATTTTCAACAGCCACACTGCTGGTGGCAATTAATGAGATCAAGAAAAGTGCTCACAAGCAAGGACTCTCTTTTTATGAGTATGGTAAGGACTTATTTGACATTTTAGCAAATGTTTGATGTTATCTAGTTCATGTACTTCATCCTTTTTTGATGTATAAGGCTTACACACTTATTTAATAGTGTTCAACACCTTTGTGTACTTTTAACAGTAATGCAGAGTCGAGACCCAAGTACTAATGTGGTCTTACTGGAGGATGCTGCAGCAGTTCTGGGAGTGATTCTGGCTGCTGGCTGTATGGGTCTGACCTCACTTACAGGTGAATGCTCACATCACATATACTTGCCCATCAAATTCTTAAAACAACATGCAGATGTAATGTTGCACATTTAATCCTTTTGTCATAGTAATACATTTTTTATTATCAATATTTTTATTGACATGAACAGTTAGATGTACAAACATCAGGTATCAATTTTAAGAATTTTATTTATTTATTTATATATTTTTTTACTTTTCCCAATCTAACCCCCTCTCCTTATCCCCTATTTAAAGATTACAAAAAAATAGTTGTCATGGTTACAGTTCTCCCAGTCAAAGTTTAGTCAGCTGGCTGTGTTGAAAGCGTATCAACATAAGAAAGAAAAGATTTCCACTTGGAGTAAAAGAAGTTCATACATTTTTACGTTTAATTGATTTTAATTAATTTAGTGCAGGAAAGACATTTTATATATATGTTAACAGGGATTTATAATACAAATGTGACTTAGTTGTGGTGTATAAATTAACAGAACAACAGAAATCCTTTGTATGGTTTTATTTCATACTGGGTGCTCATGACCGAAATAAATGCTGACCTTTTTGCCCAAGCACCACTTATGTAGTCCTCAAATATGTACCTGATATGGCCACTTCTATGGAGTCAAAAAATAATAAGCAAGCTTTAAAATTGTCACAGTGCATTGTAGTGGGAGTCTTCAGTGAGAGGTCGCCTGATTGCCTAATTAAATAAAAGAGTTTTTGAGAGCCATCACTTCAGTTTTGATTATATTTAATCCAAAAAGTCATGTTAAAGTATGTAAGGTGTACTGATTGGACCATGGACATGCATTGGTGTCAGTTCTGGGCATTGTAGCTTAGTGGTCGGGGTGTTGGACTATCAACTTGAAGGTTGTGAGTTACATACCTAGAGTCCCATAATTTAAAACCTAAATTAAGAACCTAAATTAATATCAATGCATTGAATGTGTCAGGACATGTTCATTAACTGGAACCTGAATTATATAAATGCAGTGGTATTATGGTGAGTGCTTATACTGTTCATATTACAAGACATCATTTCTTGCAGGGAAAAACTATATTACCTTTTTCTGATGCATTTTGTGAACTGCGTTCTGTAATTTAGACACTAGATGGCACTGTTTGCTTGTTAGGAAAACCGTAAACGTTACTGTTGCCAATTTAGCGACGTTGTTTCTACTGTATATTTAACGACTTTACAGACCGTCTAGCAAATTGTTTTTTTAAAAGCAACTAGCGACAAAAATATTTGGTGTTATTAAAGACTGTGGGAGACACTGAGCAGCACATGCAAATAAAATGCGCATGCTCAAAGCCGCCCTTTACCCCCTCCGTTTATTAATAACGAGGCATTAATGATGTTCAGTGTGACACGAAAATAAATCACAGCATTTAACAATTTGTGTATATCAGGTTTGAAAATGACGTAAATTAAAAAAAATGGAAATAAAGAAAAAACTTATGCCAAAATATCTATTTTAAGGTCAGAAGCCTGAAAAAAGGAACATTCTCTTATTTATACATTAAACAGCACAGGACATAATTTATGTCATTTACGTAAAAAATCATTTGTAAAGTCTATGTAGAATGATTTAGATAACTAAAACCATGTAAAAGACACAACCTATTAAGTAACGTAAACAGGTTAGAATAGTGAATTATGTATTTTCAGTATTGTGTAAATGTCATTACTGACCGAGAGCTTAATATTCCTTTCTTAGGAAACCCTTACTATGACAGCCTGGGCTCTCTTGGTGTGGGTACCTTGCTGGGAACTGTCTCTGCTTTCCTCATATACACTAACACAGAGGCTCTGCTGGGCCGCTCCATTCAGGCTGAGCATGTGCAGAAACTCACAGAGTTTCTGGAAAATGACCCTGCTGTCAGGTGAGGTTTTGTTTTTAGCCAGTAATTTAATATTTAATAAAAGTGTTCTATTCTGTTTCACTGTTAAATTGTTTTCAGGGCGATTCACGATGTGAAGGCCACGGACATGGGACTTAGTAAAGTGCGGTTTAAAGCCGAGGTGGACTTTGATGGTCGGGTAGTTACCCGCTCCTATCTGGAAAAGCAGGACATTGATCAGATACTCAATGTATGTACAAAAGTCATTATACTCGCTCTCTGGTATGTGCTGTTGAATGTGATATCGGTTACAATTCTGTTTTACAGAGTCATTACTTTTTAAAACTAACCATTATATAAAATTAACATTATGTTTTAAAAGTCTTGGTATGCAGCCACACCATGTTCCTGATCTGTTCATATCACTCTATAACACTAGTTTTGTTGATACATCACACTTGTTGATACGATGATCTTAGTCTGGGAGCCTGGACACACCACTGTATATATTTGTGTGTTTAACATTTATACTGCTGTTATTAGTATTATAGCCTTCCATTTACTAGATTCCTTTTGATGGTAGTGGCTTTTTTGTTTTCTTTTGCAGGAAATTCAACAGGTAAAGACTCCTGAGGAGCTGGAGGCTTTCATGTTAAAGCATGGGGAGAACATTATAGACACTTTGGGAGCTGAGGTCGACCGTCTGGAGAAAGAGCTTAAGGTTCTTTTGTCTTTCTGACTAAAATCAGTAGTCAGAACATGTCTGTGTTAGTTGGTGAAATGAGCAGGACACATTGGGTGAAAAGAGGGGTAACAACCTAGACAGGTCATGTACACTTGGCAGCAATTTATTTCAGTTTTTTTAAAAGTTCGAGAGCCACAATTTCGATTACATTTTTCCAGAAATATACGATGTATTGCTGGGAAAATTGGGGTTGGGGCTCAGTCGTGCATATCCCATGGTTTGGCAGGGATAAGGTGGGTTGGGGCTCACTCGTGCGTATCCCATGGTTTGGCAGGTAAAAGGGGTGTAGGGCTCCGTTGTGAGTATCCCATGGTTTGGCAGAGAAAGGGGGTGGGGCTCAGTCGTGCATATCCCATAGTTCAGCAGGGAAAATGGGGATGTGGGGCTCAGTCATGAGTATCCCATGGTTCAGGGACTTATAGATATAAAGAGATAAAGCAGAAACACCAGTTTTTAATTGAGAGTTAATCGACTAACGTGTTTCGTAGTGTGGGCTAAAACTGGAGAAAATCCACAATGACTCAGGGAGAACATACAAATTCCACACAGCCAGAACTCAGCCACCCAACTCTTTTAAGCACATGCTATTCTACATGCATGAAAATCATTTAGCCAACGTTATTTAGTAAAAGCTTATTATTGGAGTTTGATCCAATTTAATGCTAAATAGTCTTTCAAATGTTCTTGTTCCGATGCTGCCTGAACTTGCTCTGATATCATTCTTCTTTCCTGAAAACAGCAACGTAATCCGGAGGTGCGGCACGTCGACCTGGAAATTCTCTGATACAGAGAGGAGAAGCTGGAGAACACATTCACTGGTTCGAATGAGCCAGTTTTAAGCCTCCTTGCAAATAAAGCCTGTTTGTTATCCGTCTTACATCAAGATAAGCAGCAGTCCTACATTTCAGTCTGTTTAGAATGTTTCAGAGACTAAAGAAAAAGTCAAACAATAGTTTGCGTAATCATAATAAGTTAGCTAGCAGTTGTGCGAATGTTTTGTCAGCTCTCTTGTGTGCATCCAGTAGATGCAGGATATTTGTCATGGCTCAATGATATTAGCCAAACAAGGTTTCATTACTGTCCTAAAGTTTTTCTAAAAAAAAAAAAAATTATGCGACCCTAATACAATTCTGTATTTAGGTTATTTTAATGATGATGGCAAATTGCCAAACAACGCACGCTCTCGTTTTTGTGATTATTGTCAGATTCATTTTATTTTTGAACATGGAACAGTAAAAGACCGAATCTTTATCCATCCAACCCTCCAAAATGACCTAAACCTCATTACTTTTTTTTAATAGAGCAAGTGATGTTATGTGGTGTGTAGTATTTTTTTTTCCTTCTCTCTCTCTCTCTCTCTCTCGTTATAGTTTTGTGGTAGTTCTTGTAGTTTTGTCATTAGCACTTGAAGCACATTCTTAGTTTATTTCATTTTGTTGGCTGGTCCAGTCATTCAGTTGTGTGGATTATATTATTAAACATGAAAGGATGATGGTAATGCAGTTATTTCCTGTTGCTAGACAAAGTCTTTTATTTTATATTTTGATAGAAGGTTCTATAATTCAATGTAATGGGTTTGTGGTCGAAGAGAGTGATAACTACATTTTTAAAAGTCCTAAATTTAAGTTTAGCCTGGTTAACGCAGTTTATCTGTTAATAAAAGCGGCTGGTTTATGCTGATCCTTATTTATAGCTGTAGTTGGAGGAAAATGGATTATCTGAAGACAGTGACTATATCAACTCTGACTTTAGCTGTACAATAAAATTTTAACGTGGCCTCTGGTTGACACAGAATGTTGTCTGAATAACGTGTTCTGGAAAAGTTTCATCCATTGCGCTCTGTATTATACTGCTTTAGGTCATGCTTTAATATTAATACTAATACATTGTTAATACCCACAGTCACGCAACACAGTAAACATCAGAGCCTCTGGAGGTGAGGAAGCAAATTGGATTTAATTTTTTATTTTCGTGTAATATGACGTACTTTGATGTTGGCTTTGAAAAATAAATTTATTTAATACCTGTGATTAGAAGAATTATCTATATTTTGTAAGTAACTTTTGATCAGAATATCTTTAAAATAGATTTATTATGAACTGCAATGTTGCAATGGCATTAAAATGTATTGAGCACAAAGAGCCTACTGTTTTTGATCAGATTTTTTTTCTTGTAATAATTTTTCTCAGGTAAAATGTGTTGGGCAGCCAAGACTGTTAGTCCTACAGATACCAAACTTAAAGGGTAGGTGCAGCTGGTGTGCATCTTTGCCGATTACAAAAATCACACTGATTAGCCTATAATTGGCTTCACAGTGAGGCAAAATGGGTTAGGGTTTGCAACTTTCATTCATTCATTATCTTTCGCTTAATCCTCTGAGGGTCACAGGGGGGTTCCCAATGCCCATACAGGAGAGACCATCTCGGGCGCTGGGTAAATACACCCAGGACAGGGCAGACACACACATACTATGGGGCAATTTAGAGCAGCCAGTTTAACTTGAAACCATGTTTTTGGACTGTGGGAGGAAGGAAACCCATGGGAAGAACATGGAAACTCCACTCAAATTAGGATTCAAACTGGAATTTCCAGCACTGAAAGGCGTACGTGCTAAACACTAAGCCATCATGCTGCCCGGGTTTGTGACTTCTACCCAAACGTTTCCCAGACCCCAACTTTGCAATTTGGCAATTTTGATTTTTGCCAATTTGCAAAATATACCAAACTAATCCTATGGTTTCCAGTCAAAACTCATGTGCTTGGTATTAAAAACTTGAATAATTACCAAAAAAAAGGATGGATGCATACAAATCAATCCAAATATCAACTTTTTTTTAAAATCTAAAACTCAAAAGGGCTTAACTAAAAAATTCTACAACTTAACACAAAACATTCAGTGGTCTAAGGAGGCCGATTGAATTTAGTGCAGTAATGTCTTTAGAGAATTCTATAACAGCGAAATATCTTAACTGGACTTTATTTATTCATCAAGCTGCTATATGCAAATTGGTTCCTTTGACATGATTCTAATTCATTGTCTCCATGGAGATGGGTTTAAACATTCAGAAACATCTGAAAATTCTAATTTCAAGTAGACAGCAACACACTTTAGTGTTCGATTTAATTTTCTATTCAGCCAGGCTGCTGTATTAAGGGGTTCAACACAACTTCAAAAGCTATTTGCCAGGTTTTATAATTCTCTGCTGTGCAGAGGATATTGGAACAGTCCCAAAATTCAAAACCCTCCACCGTACTACCTGAATCAACACAATTTGGAAATTCTGGTGGTTTGGACCTTAATCTGACCAAATTTCTTCTAACTGGACCCTACTGCATTCTAATGAAATACCCTTGGCATATACAATGTCAGATGCCCCTGCTTGTACCTTGTAAGGAATGAATAAATTGTGATTTATTAATCGATTTGCAGCTCGCCCCCGCTTTTTTAAATAGCTGGGTTCTGATTTTTGGAATAAAATGAGGTTTGTTGATGCATTGTTAAGTGTGAAATACAGAACGCTAAAATGCAATAACGTCATTGGTTGGCTGCGAGAAGCCGGGTTGATTGTCTGCATTCTGATTGGCTGATATGTCTGTCAGTTAAAACAAACAGAAAAAACGAAGCGGTCTGTAGCAGTCTGTCAGGCGGTGTAACGGACTTCAGCAGCTTCGTCAGGAAGATGTGAGGCGAGTGAAACGCAGCAGGATTCCGTATTCCTCGTTTTCAATCTAAATTTAGACGCGTGTTTTATTTGAGTTCAATTTTGTATCGAAGGAAGGATTTTGGAAGATATACCGCGGTGTAAGGCTGAAGGAAGGTAGCGTCATGTAGCCCGCAAACGTTTACTGTAATGAACATAACCGTTATTACCAGGCAAACTTACACATTTAATCTGTTTTTATTAATAAAATGTAGACCATTACCGCGTCAGCACATCCTGAAGGCATCGTCTTGTTATGGCTCAATAAACCGTCAAGCTGTGCGTTTGAAATGCAGGTGAATTTTATACTCATTATATTTCCAAACGACCTGGAAAGAGTCGATGAGATGTGCGCCATTATGGCCCTGATTAAAACGGTCGAATGGGTTTGAATTAATTTGCACTAATTGATAAACACGTCTGATATCCGTGTGAATGTTCCTACATGATAACCTTTTTATTTTCTATTCACAAGAACACCAGTAGGGGCGCAGCGGAGCATGACTTCATTCTGTTCTTCATCTAAAGCTTGCTTTGTATCTCGCAGAAAAAGACAGCTTCTTACTTTTATTTATTGTGCGGATTCTTTTAGGTGGAAGACCTGCATCATACCTGCATGTGTGCTGCTGATCTGCTCTGCGCTTTGAGCCTCTTTACAATGCTGCCTTGTGGAATCATAATCAAGCAGCATTGTACAGGGCTATGAGAGCACAGAGTCCAAATCCACCACCATCTTCCAACCTCATTCTGTGATTCACAAATAAGCCATGGTCCTCAAATCTGCTGCGAATCAGGCTTTTTAGGCCTTCAACATCAATGAAGAATTAAAAGGTCTAGTTTATGACATTGTCCAATAAAAAAATGCACTATTCTTTTATTGTTCCTTTATTATCCTCCTCTTCTACTATGGGCACGGGGAGAACGATGGGCAAATACAGGGCGTCAATCTATTGCTGGCCGCGCGCACACAAATTATATGGGACAGTTTAGAGCTGTCATTTTACCTTGAATCCATGTTCAAGGTAAATTGGAGGAAAGGAAACCTATGGAAAGAACATGGAAACTCCACCCAGATTGGGATTCGAACCAAGAATCCCCAGTGCCGAGAGGTGAATATGCCAACCACTAAGCTACTGTCTTGCCCCTATTTTTCCATCCATTATCTTCTGCTCATTCCTCTACTAGAGTTGCGGTGGGGTTCCCCATTCCCATCCAGGGAAAAACATTGCGGTCGCTGGACAGATACACCCAGGACAGGGCGTTAATCCATCACTGGGCACAAAATCATCCACATATACAAACACAGACTATACAGGGCTATTTACCTGGAATCCATATTTTTGGACTGTGGGAGAAAGCCCACACGGACACGGGGAGAACATGGAAACTGCACGTTTATTTATACCAATAAAGCACCCAGTCATGCATTTTAGAGAAATGTGTGCTTCCAGTTTTGTAAACAGTTTGGAAAAGATCTTTATGTTCTAGCATGACTTGGACAAAAAGCAAGATCCATAAGGGCAGAGTTGGTTGGTTAACCCTGATTTTAACCCTATTGAACATTTTTAGGATGGACATATATTTTGAGACAGGCCCTCTTATGTGCGCTTCCACTTTATACTTAAAAATTTTGTGAAAAGCCATTGGGAATTAATATAACTGCAAAAAGGGCTTATTTTAATGACCTTCGTTAGTGTTATCTCATAAACACAATTTTGATTTGGCAAATTTAGTTTAGTTTAAGACAACACCCCATGTTTGGACCGCTTTATGCAAAACAATGTGTGTTAAGCGTCAGTTACATGAACCATGTTAAAGAAGATAATGAAAAAATCACACAAACCATTTCATTTTTTTTCTAATAAAATTGTCATTGATTTTGTGAATTTAGTAAATTGTAACTTTGCATAACAATGTAAAAGCTTGAATGTATTAATATATTTTTAGTTTGAGAATGGGGTTGCTAAATTAAAAAGCCAGGCTGGACATTACAGCACATTCACCCACATATTCACCTCGAAAATAAATATCTTTAGTTTGCCTGGCTTATAGATTTTTACTTGTTTTTATATAGAGAAAGTCTTACAGAACTGAGGAGAACATGCAAACTTCACTCCCCTTGCCATCCCAGAAAGGAAGTCCAGATTGTGTTAGAAGTCCTTATATAATTGTGATGTTAATTCCATT
>JAOUQT010000033.1:10453405-10467155 GCA_025769995.1 Xyliphius kryptos
AACATTTTAAAGGAACGTTGTTTAGTATGTAATAGAACCAAACTGAGTAGAAGAAGTAAAAAATACACTGTTTTGCACAATATAATACAACATCAATCACAGAATTTGAAAAATAGGACACGGCAAAGTAGAAAGTCCAAAAAAGAATTATAAAAGTAAGAAATGCTCTTAAGATATTGCTGCTGTAACATGCTGCCACTTCCACGGAACAACCGACTTCTTAAGCACCCACATTAGTAACTTCAGTGGAGCTCGGACTTAAACCCACAACCTTCAGATCGATAACCCAAAACCCTAACCACTGAGCTACCACACCCACAAAACAACCCAGTTTACATCTGAAACAAACTGCAGATCATCCCACCATTGTGTAGAATCGCACTACAGTGTTAGGCGAAGCTGAAGCATTGTGTGCGTTTCAGGAGTTTAAGTGGCATTGTGTAGTTTGTAGAACTAGATTATAGTGTATATAATTAGTTTGAATCTTTTTATACATAGCCGAAATGCCCACCAAAGACCCCTGTGTTTGTTTTTTCTTACAATAATCCATGGGACCATATCCAGTTAAATTAAATCTTAGTCTTTCTTATTTATAAAAAGGATTAAAAGCTAACTGGCATGTCTGTGTGTTTTAGCAAATTCCAGATGTTTCACCCACTGGACGATGGACCACACTGGTTCCCTTGCTTTTTATCCTGGTGGTGGCTGCAGTGAAGGAGGTGATAGAAGATCTGGTAAGGTTCCTGTTCACATCTTTACAGTTGATGACCGTGTGAATGCCTTGGTTACATATAGAAAGCAGAACAAGATGATGTTCCACTGCAGGTTTTGTTTCGTACTGTGAAGCAGTATGTTAGTACAATCTAGATACACTGCTCAAACAAATAAAGGGAACACTTTAACAACAACACAACACAACGTAACTCCAAGTCAAGTATAGTGTGGATGTGTGAGTGAGTGTGTACCCAGTGATGGATTGGCGCCCTGTCCTGGGTGTATGTGCCCAGCGCCCAGACGTCCTCCCCTGGATGGGCATGGGGAGGCCACGACCTTGATAAAGGAATTAACAAAAGATGAATGAATGAATGAATGAAATTCCTGTATCAGTCGCATGTTTGTGGAAAAATATCACTGCCAGATTTTTAGCAAACCTTGTTTTTATCTCATTTGTCTTATAAATAAATTGATCGGTCTAAAAGCATCTCCAGCAGTGCAGCATCTGAGATAAGCATGTTCCGGATCTGTTCACTCCCGTGGTCAGATTCATTTCATACAGCGGAAATGTCATTTAAAGGGCAACTTGCTCTAACGCAAAGATTTACCATGATTTTTATTACCTTGTTACATTAGAAGAACGGGGCCTTCCAGGTCCAAAAGAATAATCTTTTGAATTCTGTAGTATTACTTGTGCTTATGTAAGGCATCACAAGCTGTGGGACATGTAATGGGTTCAGTGTGGTACTATAGTGAGAATGATGATGATGAACAGTGATCTATAATGATTTTACTAAAGGAAGGGGCGTGCGAAGAAATAATAGCAAGGTCGGGATGTGGGTGAGGTAGACCGGGTTGCAACATGTTGTATGTATGGGGAATAAAATGAATGCAGAGGGAGGAGGAGGAGGAGGAGGAGGAGGAGGAGGGACCATTTCATCACTGCAGTCGTGTCGTGAAAAAGACAAATGGCTTTTTGAGAGAGCACCAACTTTTTATTTCCCCCCTACACAGTAGGCAGAGACCACGTGCTTTGGCTTGTTCATTAAGCTCTGCAGTGTGAGGCATGGGGGTGGGACTGTGCCACCAAAAATCAGAGGAAAAGGGAGAGGGGAAGAGGGCATGAGAGACATGCTTCCATGGCAACCTGTGGTAATTATAAACCTCTCAAAGTGGGGAAAGAGGAAGCAGAAGACTAAGATTAATCGTGGGAAATTTATGGACCTCATGATTTATTGCAGTGGTTTTTTTTTGGGGTGCAGTAATACATAATGTGTTTATACATTTTTATTGCTTTTATTTGTAAAATATAAATATCTGCTTTGAAAAAAACATTCTGATATCTTCAAGGTGCCCCCCCCCCCCCTTTCCCCGCCAAGTCTGAAGGTGCCAAGATGATCCGTCAACCTTTATTAGTGTGCAGAGCTTATGGCTCTATTTACTCTCCTGATGCATTAGAAGCCATGAATCTCAAAAAAATAAGCCTGTGGTTCGACAGGGAAAAGAGGGTGGGGCTTTGACGTGCATATCCCATGGTTTGACAGGGAAAAAGGGGGTGGGGCTTCATCGTGCATATCCAATAATTTAGCAGGGAAAAAGGGGTGGGGCTTTGTCGTGTATATCCCATGGCGCAACAGGGAAAAGTGCGTGGAGCTTCACCGTGCATATCTAATGGCTTGGCAGGGAGAAAGGGGGTGGGGCTTTGTTGTGTATATCCCATGGTTCGACAGGGAAAAAGGGGATGGGGCTTCGTCGTGCATATCCAATGATTTAGCAGGGGAAAAGGGGGTGGGGCTCTGTCGTGTATATCCCATGGTGCAACAGGGAAAAGGGCGTAGGGTGGATTTGCACCCTGTCCTGGGTGTATCTGCCCAGCGCCCAAGATGTTCTCCCTTGGATGGGCATGGGGAACCCCATTGCGACCCTCATAAAGGAATAATCGAAAGATAATGGACATATGGATATTATTATAAATTGTGTGTAATGTTTGTAACTTTTAATTTCCAGAAACGACACAAAGCGGACAATGTTGTGAACAAGAAAGAGACACAAGGTGAAACATTTTATTATTTAAACACTAAATAAGCATTTTATTTATGTATGTTTCCTCCATATGTACAAATGTTATGTTTTCTTAAATCCTGTCTCTCCTCAGTGCTGAGAAATGGAGCCTGGGAGATTGTTCACTGGGAAAAGGTAATCCCTACTATAGATGTAGTTCTAGTATTATATGGAACTATTTTTGAAATACAAGCGTTAACTACACTTTTTTCCTTAAAATTTAATGACTTTTAAGTGATGTACTGTGTATTGTGTTTTTCTCTGTGATCAAATGAAACGTCTGTTT
The DNA here is from genome assembly GCA_025769995.1 of Xyliphius kryptos. Lineage (NCBI taxonomy): Eukaryota > Metazoa > Chordata > Actinopteri > Siluriformes > Aspredinidae > Xyliphius > Xyliphius kryptos. Next base: position 10,456,467 of record JAOUQT010000033.1, read on the forward strand.
TTATCTCCTTTTTTATTTGATTCTATTTGCCCCTCTTTCAACACCCGTCCACCTTCTATTGTCTTTTTGTTTTATGTTCATTTTATCTCTTTTTCACTGGGACTGCTGGGTAATTTAAGGTTGCAGTAGGAGAGGTAGTCCGAGCCTCCAATGGAGATCACCTTCCAGCTGACCTCATCATTCTGTCATCCAGGTCAGAATCCGCACCGGGCCGCGTGGCTGAGGGAGGGGTGGCGGGGATGAGTGAGCGGTGCGCAGGTGGAGGGATGCTGCCGCTTTTTTTCTGGCTTTATACTTCGTGTCTTATGCTTCCTGTCATTGTGGGGCTGGCGGAGCGGAAATGTCACAGATTGAAGCTATAGCCTTGAGCAGCGTATAAATGTATATTTTGTATAGATCTACAGTGTTTGCCCCCCTCCTCATTTCCTGTTTTTTTTGCGCATTTGTCACACTTAAGTGTTTTGGAACATCAAACCAATGATGGCGTATAGCGATTGGCACACGGGTCGAGTGGAGGGGAAGATGCGAGGCGCTTGGCGTATAGCGATTGGCACACGGGTCGAGTGGAAGGGAGTGGAAGACGCAGCAAAATTTTAGTCACCAAAATCTTTACTGGACATTTTAGACCCTGCTGATGAAATTAAATTCTAGTTCTGGTTATTTGGGTGGAGCTTCACAGAATGACTTTGCGTTGTTTTTACAAAACCGAGACCTCAGTGAGTGCACTAAACCGTTTTTTGTTTCAGTTTAGCTTTTGCAGGGTGTTAAATGCTTCCTTGCTTGCCGCGCGGCTGTAGTGCGTGTTCTTTTCAGCAGGTCACACAGTTCAGTGCAATACAACAAATTTATAAGAATTTACTCTCTGATGCAAAAGATTAACTCATTCTTAGTATATTTGGTTACAGAAATGTATAGTTCTTGTTTCGTTTTCAGTGCGTGGCTACAAACTTTATGCTCAGTAGACTATTTCACACCATTTCTCTTCATTTTAACACTTGGTTATCTTCACACTGTCCTGTGGTGGACTCGTATGACATGCAGCACTTTGCTCTGCACTCTTACAGGGTTACGGTTTGTACGCACCGGTTTCTATTAGATTTAGACGACGTTGGTGGCTGTTAGAGTTGCAACGTGCTCTGTTTACGTTCACAAAACTGCTGTAGACTGCAGTGTGTTCTATTCATGCATTATAGTCACTATACATTCATTCATTCATTATCTTCCGCTTATTCCTTTATGAGGGTCCCGGGGGACACATTTGTGTGTGTGGATGTGTGAGTGAGTGTGTGCCCAGTGATAGATTGGCGCCCTGTCCTACGTGTATATGCCCAGCGCCTGAGGATGGGCATGGGTAACCCCACCGCGACTCTAGTAGAGGAATAAGCGGAAGATAATGGATGGATGTATAGATGGGCTCTTCTGATACTAATCCATATTGGTCCGATGAATCCTTGTGAAATGTTTAGCTATTTTAAATCGTAATAGTTTAAATTACGTTTACCAAGTCTTTGTGTTTCATGTTCCAGTGAGCCTCAAGGAATGTGTTATATTGAAACCTCAAATCTGGACGGAGAAACAAATCTGAAGATCAGACAAGTGAGTATTTTTGTTTTTAATAAGCAGCTATACAATTTTTTTAATTAATTAATTTTTTTAAAGTTACCATTCTAGAAAATGGTCATTGACATGCGTTACATGGAATGAAAACCAGTTTGTGGTTCAAGGACCCAGTTTTACCCGAAAGCAAGTTCTGATCTATTATTAAAATATAGTTATAAGACAAAATGTTAATAGAAATATAATAAATAGCAGCAAAATGAACTGTAAATTTATCGTTCTCTTCCTTATCGTTCTCCATGCCCACTCAGAGGATCATGTTTCGGAGCCTGGGCATATACACCCAGAACAGGGCAACAAGCTATCGCTGGGCACACAGCCCCACACACAAACACACACTATACGGGGCAATTTGGAACATTTCATTTTTCTTGAAGCCATGTTTTTGGACTGTGGGATGAAACCAGAGAACCCGGTGGAAACCTACAGACACGGGGAGAACATGGAAACTCCACCCAGATCGGGATTCAAACCGGGAATCCCCAGTGCTGAGAGGCGAACTTGAAAAGGTAGTAATAAAAATGTTTAGCTAGGTGGAGTTTTTGAGTCTTAGTCTGGTTGTTCGGCACTTTCCTGCATTTGGAGGTGGAGATGTCCATGGTGGGGAGGTTGAGTCTGATAGTCCTCTGTGCAGCCTTCAGCACCCTCTGCAAAGCTTTGCTGTCTGCAGCAGAGCAACTTATAAGATTTATAAGATCATATGGCTAAAATTTTTTTTTTAAACTTTCAGGAACAGCATTATAGTTTACAATTGTAATAAATATACAGTACAAGTATTGTGACACATGGTTTTAAACAAATGTTTATTTCTGTTTCTGACAACAAACATGTGGTGATGCTGTGATGGAGGGTCCCGTTTTAACCCTCTTTACACAGATTGCCTCTGATTTACAATCTTGTAACTTTGTTGTTCGTAGGGTCTGAACATCACTTCAGAGATTAAGGACATTGACAGTCTGATGCGTCTTTCTGGTCGTATGGAGTGTGAAAGTCCCAACAGGCACTTGTACGAGTTTGTTGGCAATATCCGTCTTGATGGACACAGGTAAGACCAGCAGGTCGACAGGACCTCATAACCTGTGAATGTGTGAATTTTTAAACACTAAATGTATAAACGACGTATCACAGAATTCAATACAGCCGGGGAAATTTTGATGGGAGAATATTGAGGTACTCGTGAGGTGAAAGGGGACAAAGCACCGTAAACTGGTCTCCAGTCAGTCATAGTGCAGACACACATTCACACCAATAAGAATTTATTTAACATTTATTAAGATTATATTGCCTGGTTTATATCCATGTAGAAAGGAAAGAACATACAAATTCCATGTAGGAATGTATACTGGCGGTCGGCCCAAGAAATAAACCCAGGATTTATTTTTATTTTGACTGAGAGGACCGTGCTCTTCTCAGTGTATTTATATCATTACTAGAAATACAATTGGATTCTTATTGCCATATGTTTAAATTTACATGTATCTTTTTTATCATAATAAATATTTCACATGATTTGGTTTGTGCATAGATGTGACTTTAAAGCAGGGCCTTTTGTTGATGATTTCATGCTGTGAGTCAGAATCCGTTTACATGCCGTTCAAAGTTATTGTCGTCTTATTCCAGTACAGTGCCACTGGGACCAGATCAGATCCTATTAAGAGGAGCTCAGCTGAGAAACACACAATGGGTGCACGGCATTGTGGTCTACACGGGACACGACACCAAGCTAATGCAGGTGAGCCACCTTTTTTTGTAAACCTCGCTTTAAAGGGAAGCACCTTCACAGCCCAGATATGAAATCTTGGCACCTTCTTCACAGCCCAGAAATAAATAAATAAATAAATATATTTATATATATATATGTGTGTGTGTGTGTCTGTATATATATATATATATATATATATACACCTCAGGAAATAGACGTTATTAGGCACGACGTGTAAGCGGAATACAGTTGCACAACCTTGGGTGCCTTATTATTTTTATAGAATGATGATAAACTGGCCTTCTGCAACTTAATCCAGTCCGTTTTTTAAAACGAACCCTGATGCAAGTAAAATATTCACAGTTCCTCTAACAAGCAAATACTGCTATCTAGAGGCCAAATTACAAAAAGCTTCGGAAAAACAGTTTATTTTGTATTGCACATTTATATAAATGTGTAGCAGTTAGAGGTTTGGGTTATTTTGAACAATGCCACAGCTAGACAAGCGGCTCAGCCAATCAGATTCAAGGACCGAATTACCCGTTTTATAAACAGTAATAAGATGTAGGTTATTATATAGCTACTCACTATAGCTGTGTTTGTCAGCAGGTTGCATGTTAATTGCGTTCAGTGAGTCCTGTTTTTATAAAACATGGTCAGTAGATGACGTGTCCCATTCTTGCAGAACTCGACCCGGCCACCTTTGAAGTTATCCAACGTGGAGCGCATCACCAACATTCAGATCCTGGTGCTGTTCGGCTGCCTGCTGGCCATCTCTCTGGTGTGCTCTATAGGGCAGACTATATGGAAGTACCAGTATGGAAATGATGCCTGGTACATGGATCTTAACTGTAAGCATTTCATCATCCTGTGTTTTATGCTTTACCACCCTGTTGTCTTTGTTAGCTTGCACATTCGTTGTTTTTTTATTTTATTTGCATTAATGTCTAGTGTGTTTTTTACGTTTTGCGCCGTGTAAACAAATTTACATTGCCATGCAAGTGAATATTTGTCTTAAGACCGTGGGAAAATCACATTTCCCTGTAAGATAAGAATATTGACATGCATACACATGTGATTTGGATGTGAAAATGGTTGAGCATCACAACGCTGCTGAATTTTTCGTTCTCTGTTTCCTTTCTAACGTTCTGTTTGGTTTTTTGTTTTGTTTTTTTTTCTTTCTTTGTTTTGTCACTTTTTTTAACAGCTCCAGGTAACAACCATTTAAAAGTCCCGGCCATGCGTGAATCAGCCCTCCTTACTAATCCCTAGCTGAGGCTCAGGCTTTGCTGAGCGAACCGAGGCCGTTTTGTGCTTGCCCTACTTTGTGAGGGTGATTGCAGAGGACGGCACGCACCAGGGATCCTGTTTTTAGCCCTGTCCCCCCCCCCCCCCTTCCCTTTTCCATCCTGGTGATGCATTAAGCTCTTTGCAAGTACCTGGCCTTAGCTTTAATTCTGTCCTCCATACAGCAAACTGTCTGAAACGAAATTCGTAGCCTGGCACTTATTGGACCTTGTGGCCAAGAAACGTTTTGCTGCTAAGCTGAGCTGCCTGGAGGGCAAGCAGTGATTTTTTTTTTTTTTTTTTTTTTTTTTTTTTTTTTTGAAATGCCTCACCCTCCTTTGCTCACTTTCTGCTTCTGCTTCTTTGTGCTGTGCTGTCTTTTGTTTTAGTGCTGCTCACAGAGATGGTGAAGCCACTCCATCATGTGAGCTCACAGCTCTGTATTCACTCACATTCTGAGATTTTGAGTCCCCGGTTACTCACATCATAAAGATCGAGAACTCATCCATTAGTTTAGGTGCGGAGAATACGGTCCAGGATCCACTTGCAAATTGATTAACGTGTCTCTGTGATCATTACACCTTGTTTTTTCTTGGCCTGCCTCAGAAAAATTGTGCCCATTTAAAGCCTGGCATCTGTTATGACCTCTACTGTTTCCTTCCTGTTTTACAGTGTAGATTTTTTTTTTTTAACTTTTGGATTTTTGCACACGGTTATTAATTCAAAGTCATCCATTTTTATACTCTTGTAAATTGTATTTTAGTATTCAATCGGCAACAGTAATTTCATAATCCAGGCCTCCATCTGTTGATTGATTGCATTCCTCTAAAGGATTGTGACTCGGCTCGATTCTTTCGAAATGGCACTCAAGCAAATGCTTACAAAAACACTAATCAATTAATTATAAAAGTCATTAATAATTTCTGTAGTTTAGAGGTTCTCAGCTGGTTTTCTCATGGTCAGTAAGTCATGATGCATGCAAAGAGTGGAAAATTTGGAAACTTGTTCTCCATTCCATTGGGCTCAAAACAGACTTATTGGGCAGTCATAGGCTTGTGGTTAAAGAACCAGCCTTGCAACCTGCAGATCTCTGGTTCAATTCCCAGTCCCACCAAGTAATATAGCTGTAGTGTCCTTGAGCGAGGCACCTAACTCCATTTGCTTCTTGGGCGCCGTGTAAAGGCCGCTCACCACTTTGGTAACGTGTGCTCACATCACTTAGTCTGCATATTTGTATATGTCTCAATGCACAAACAGGTTAAATATGGAGGACAAATTCCTCTGTGTGTAAATACTGGAGGCAAAATTGCTCAGTTTATCTCTTTTTGAACAAAAATCTATATTTTAGATGTTGCGAAAAGAGATGGCGAAATGCAACTTTAACCTTGCTGTATTTGAAATGTAAAGAGAATGGTAACCGGCAAACATTTAATGGTTACCATGGCAATTAGAGTGCTGCGCGTGTCTGATGTGTGCCTCTCTCCAAGTACAAAATCCAATAAGCATTTTTTACTTTAACAAAATTTTTCATTTCATTTTTCACAAGCAGAACGTGTCCGCGACCCACCATTTGAAAATCGCTGCTGTAGGGGACCAAGAGAAACCAAGACAAAGGCACTAATTCTAATTTAGGAGTGTATTCTGTCCGAAAAGCCAATATTCAGCCTAAATTTTTTGCTATTAGTCTCAATGATATATTAGAAAGCAGGCTTGTCCATCCTGAACATGACTTAAATGACTGCACTGCTTAAAATTAAAAAGCCTGAGAAAGCACAGACTCGTATTTATTACATATCATGCCACTGGAAAACATTAGCGCCTTCAATTTAAAGCCTGGAAAAATAACCAGTTGCATTCTTGCAGTAGCTCGGACCGTAACTGCTGAAACTGCTGATGGGTGTATTTAAAAAAAAAAAAAGCTGACCATGCAGAAAGCTCCCCTCTGCAACTCCTGGTAAATTGCCCGTTTGCGTCTAGAGCTTCCTTGCCATGGGCTTCTGGTTCCTAAGGGGTATTATCATAGAATTCGCTCCCAACTGCCGTCTTCTCACAGTTATATGTTTAAGAATGGTGTGGCTCCTGGCAGAATGTTCAGTATTCAGGGCATGTGGAGTGCTAAAAATTAAAATTCACAGCATGATGAATGTTGAAACGCTTGAACTCACGTTGTGTCTTTAACAGTATTGACATTGTTGAAATTCGGTTGAGGTGTTTGTTTGCATTTTGTGAATTGGTCCAATCTTGAACCTGGTCAACCGAAGTTCTTTGGTGTTTAAATGACCATCTACTGGAGTCTCCAGTCTGTTTAAACAGGTTTCTCAAATGGTGGGTTGCAAACACTTACTCACTCCCCATGCCCATCCAGGGGAGAACATTTCGGGCGCTGGACAAATACACCCAGAACAGAACGGCAATTTCTTTTGTACTCGTTTGGAAAAAATTGAGACGGAGAAAGGCAGACAGACAGCGCAGCATTCTTGTTGCCATGGTAACCACTCTTCATTTACTGGTTATCGTTCTGTTTAAATTTGTAATGTTCTCGTCTTTTATCTTGGAAAAGAAACAAGCTGAAGAGAGGCATGCGTCAGACAGCGCAGCATTCTTCTTGCTATGGTAACCACTCTTCATTTACTGGTTATCCTTCTCTTTAAATTTGTAATGTTTGAAGACAAAATTGACAAAACGCAACTCTAACCTGGAGTATTTGAAATGTGGATGTTCGTTTATTGAGGGAAAGTGCGTGTGTAAACTTCGGTTTAAGTGGGTTTTTTAAATGTTATTTTTAAAAATGCATTTATTTGCTTTGTGGTTTATAAAAGTGGGCCGTGAATTAATGACCATGAGAACATGTGGGTCCCGGGCCGAGTCCAGTTGAGAACCCCTGGTTTAACCCAATCGTAATTGTCCCACCTCTCTTTCCTTACAGGGAGGGTGTTTCGTGCCGAGTCCCTCTCTTTTGCATTGAAACATCTGAACATGTCATATACCCACCCGTCACACTCCCGCTGTGTTCAGTCAACCCTCATATCAGTTGTTTCCACCTCTTTCTAGCATCCATACTGAATGGGATTTTGTGCCGCGCGGTAGGGACTCTCTCCCATCTGCTCACAGGTTCGGGTTGTACACACCCTGAATGCAGGGCAGCTGTTGGCCATAATATTTGATAGTTTGCACGTCCATGCAGCCTTATCTTGCCTCTGATTGGTTGAATTAAGGTAGAAGAAACTTTACCCTCAAGAAATGTAAAGTATGAGTTTCTAAATTTAATTCTACGTACTGACTGATTATTTAGAAGGTGGGGTGTGTACTATTGGAACATTGGACAGTGTTGATGATTCAATCAGCACATTGTGGAAACGTTGTCCATCAGATTGGGAGAGAGTTTCCGGCATTTGTTGCTTTAATCCTTTCCCTTCTTCCAAAACGTCCTGCTTATCTATTCTGACTAGATCATTCTTTATTGCCCTCTCTCTCTCTGTACTTCTTGCCCCTGTTGTTACCTCTCTCGACTCTGACAGATGGTGGAGCAGCAAACTTTGGTTTAAACTTTCTCACCTTCATCATTCTCTTCAACAACTTGATTCCCATCAGTCTGCTGGTGACGCTGGAGGTGATCAAGTTCATCCAGGCGTACTTTATCAACTGGGTGAGTGTAAGGCTCTGTCCACACCGGCTATTAACAAGCAGCATGGGTTTTCAGACAAACAAGTCTTAATAGTATATAAAACTTTAGGATAAGCAGATAATGATGCGTTGTGAAGATCAGATTTTATTTGAGCTGATTTGTTATTTCAAAAAAATGTATTGTGTGTTGGTACCAAATTGAATATAGTAATCACTAGTTGACCATAATCGAGACCCGTCCCCAGTGTAGCGTTGCCGGTCCTATTTCTGCCCCGCCTCCTAAACTCCGAAAGTATTCACGTAGTCAGTGTATTGTTGAGCAGACTGTATGATTATGCTTCTGTGACAAACTAACAACAACGGATAGCACGTCTCTGAAGGTATTCCAGTGTTCGCAACACTTAGCAGGTTTCATCTATGACGTTTCAGAAAATTTTGACTGATTTTGACTGCAGCCCACTTTTTAATAATGTGGGCTGCAAATAAGTATTTGAACACCGGCCAATTGGTAAAGATTCTGGCCTTAAAGACCTGTAACTAAAAACTCCACCTCTACTTATTATTCTAAATTACAAGTGCCTGTGCAGTTGAACTTCTGTTTTCATCATTTTTGGATATCATCGCATCCAGTGTTCATTAATTTTCTTAGCGGAAATGACGTGACCTGCACAGATCTCATTGTCCCTGTTGGGTTTTCCTTGCTAAGTAAAACTAAGTTAGCGCAGCACTTTTAGTTTCATCATGGGACCAAAAAAAAATTCCAGGTCAAGCAACCCATTTAAGAAAATTAAGTCATTAAAAAAAGTACAAGCGGCATTAAGATCTCTGAAATTAACTGCATGTGGCCAAAATGGAAACATTAAGACAAATTGAAGATGAGTGATGAGTGATAAGATAAGATAAGAGAGAAAAGTGAATGTGTTCTATTAAATTTTTATTTACATTAGTCTTTAATACATTTTTTAAACAAAGAATCTGAAATACTGTGTATATATATATAATTCTTTGTTCTGTTTTTAGTACTAAACCCTTCGTTTCTTCTCTATAAGTTGTTTTCCGTATGTATTTTGGGGTGTCTAGGATGAATGAATTGGATTTATATTGATTTCATTGGAAATGGTTCCCTCAGGTGTGTGAGTGTGTACCCAGTGATGGATTGGCACCCTGTCCTGGGTGTATCTGCCCAGTGCCTGAGATGTTCTCTCCTGGATGGGCATGGGGAACCCCACCACGACCCCAGTAAAGGAATAAGTGGAAGATGATGGATGGATGGATGGATGGATGGATGGATGGATGATCATTGAAAAAATATTATAATATAAAACAAGTGCAGAAGCGTTGATGTTGGCTGTTCCTCTTAGAGTTCCACAGACAGAGTCAAATGTATAGGAATGTATCTCAATAGTAAACATCATACAGTAGCCTATGCTCTTTTTGCAGCACAGGAATGTACCAAGAAGAAATGTAAGTAAAGCAGATATGCACAATGCTTCTCTATTACACTTTACTTCAGGTATAAGTCTCAATGTTAACCCATTTAACAAAACTGTGAAAACATTCACTCATCTGTATGTTAATATCCCTAATGCCACGTATATAAGTCTAATATATCCTTGTAACAACATTTTTGTGAGCTCACATGCCATAGACAGTTAAAGGATTGGGGCCACTTTTGGCTTACATACAACACTGGCACACTGCATGTGAGCTAAGGGTATCCCTTGAATGAATAAGCCCATATCCCCCAAGACACATCTGGTTCATGTTGGGCAAACATCTGGCATAAGACATAAGTGTCCCACATATAAAGAAAGCTAATATGCCCCAAAACACATCTGATAAAAGTTTGGTAGTGCTACCTCCATGTGACTCCATTGGGAGTCCCATATGGGATGAACATGGCAACGTGGGCCAGATCTGTACCACAATCATTTTGCTATTTTGGAGAATTATTTGGCATTACTCAGATCTACTGTCAAATTCATAGGTTTATCATTCATTCATCATCTTTTACTTATTACATTTAGCAGACACTTTGATCCAAAGTGACAAACAGGTATTTAAACTTGGTTGGGATCAGAACACAGGGTTGATACAGCACCCTGAAGCAATGAGGGTTAAGGATCTTGCTCAAAGACCCACTTTGGTAACTTCAGATGACCTGGGATTTGAAACCCTAACCTTCTGATTGACAGTCCAATGCCCTAACCATTAAGCTACCACTCCTACCACAGAACTTATTCCTTTATGAGGGTCGTGGAGGGGTTCCCCATGCTCATCCAGGGTAGAACGTCTCATGCGCTGGGCAAATACACCCAGGACAGGGTGCTAATCCATCATTGGGTATTCATAGGTTTATATTTAATTTATTTACTTTAAAACTTGCAACTTTAAGTCCTGCACAGCCTATATATTAGATTTTTAGCTACTTTGTTCACACTATTTCTATTTGTATAAAT
>JAOUQT010000033.1:10471874-10484801 GCA_025769995.1 Xyliphius kryptos
GACACGCTGTGGCAACCCCTGATAAAAGGGAGAGGCTGAAAGAAGAAGAAGAAGAAGAGTTCATATTTCCTCATAATAATAAATTCATAATATTCATTTTCACACAGTGCTCTACATTAATTAACTAGTTAGAAATACTAAGTGTCTGACACAATTATTCTGGTCACACCTGCTTCTGGTTTTGCAGTAACACCCTGGAGTAGGGTTACGAGCCGTCCAGTGTTGTCCAAGACATCACGATTTATGGTCAATTTTGATTTGCCTTAAATTTTGATTTAAGGTTCAGTCCTGTATTCTATTCACAGCCTCATTGGCCAGTAACACCAATTCTCACATAGGAAGCCCAGATTTTTATGTGACATTTTATTTTGTGGTGAAAAAGTAAAGTTTGGAAATATAATATATTTTTTTAACTGACTTAATGAAATACACATCTATAACATCATTTTCTATATAAAAAATAGAATACCTAAGACGTCTGCACAAGCTTAGAGTGACAGCCCACTTTCCTCTAGATTTCTTTTAATTATGTACATGTGAAAGTGATACATTTTTGCCACTATGTTTTACACACAGCGGAATTAGTCCTCTGCGTTTAACCCATCCGTGCAGTGAAGCACACAAATACACACTCGGGTGAAGTGAGCACACGTGCCAGGAGCAGTGAGCAGCTAGCACAGCGCCCGGGGAGCAACTGGGGGTTAGGTGTCTTGCCCAAGGGCACTTCAGCCATAACTTGTTGCTACTTGGAATCAAACCAGGGACCTTCCGGTTGCAAGGCTGGTTCCTTAACCACAAGCCTACGACTGCACATATATAAGCACATTTAATACAATGTATTAAATGAAAATGCACGTGTCCAGACTTGAATGATCTTGTTTCATAATAGAAATGTTATACTGGAGAAAAATTACAACAGATAAGAGTAATAATATTAATATTATAATAATATTAATACAATTAGTAGCGAATAATTGATTAATTGTGATTTAATTTGTAATCGCACTCGTTTAATTTGAATGTATTAAAAAGAGCAAAAAGAATTATTCAGAGCACTGTAGTTGAATTGTCTTAAAGTCTAAAGAAGCGAGCCAGAATATTTCTAAATAATCTAATCTCCACCTTGCATACCTCTTCTCTTTCGCTATAATAGTCCTTGAGGGAGTCTCCTTTGTCCTCACACACGCTCACACATCCTCACACCCATGAACTCTTAACTGCCCCATAGAGATTCTCCTCTGAATTAAGAAAGATGTCATGCAGAATATATTGACAGATGTAGATGAATTTCTGCTCATTAAACTAGTCACCCAAATCCAGATAGACTGTCTGGGAAAGTTTAAAGCACACTCACTCGTTCATAGCCTTATGTGTCTGAGATCAAAAGCCTGCCCGATCTCTCAGACACTAAGCTTTAACTTTCACTTGAAGCTTTTCAATGATTTTATTCTCAAATTGCTATCAGTTTTTTTTTTTCTTGCCGAATACAACAAAAATATAAACGCAACACTTTTGTTTTTGCTCCCGTTTTTCATGAGCTGAACTCTAAGGTCTAATACCTTTTCTTTTACTGTCTTGGGGGGGGCAGAAAAAGAGGCAGATTTTTCAATTGCACACTATCTCAGAATTGCATGTGTGGCATTGGGCTTTGTGATAAAACTGCACATATCGAGTGGCCTTTTATTTTGGTCAGCTTACGTCACACCTGTGCAATCATTATCTTGATATGCTACACCTGTGAGGTGTATGGATTATCTCTACAAAGGAGAAGTGCTCAGTAACACAGATTTACACAAATTTGTGAACAATATTTGAAAGAAAAAGGAACTTGTGTACATAGAAAAACTTGTGTATTTAAACTTCCATTTAACAAAAAAGAACCCTAAAAACTTTTTGCATTTTTTTTGTTTTACAAATATAAATACTCACTGGCCACTTTATAAGGTACACCCGTTCAATTGCATGTTAACGCAAATATGTAATCAGTCAATCAAATGACCGCAACTCAGTGCATTTACAATTGTAGAGTTGGTCAGTACAACTTGCTGGACTTCAAACCCAAGCGTCAGAATGAGCAAGGAAAAGTGCCTTTGAACATAGCATGGGTTGTTTGTTCCTAACGGGCTGGTCTGAGTATTTTAGAAACTGTTGATCTCCTGGGATTTTTACACAGAACCATCTTAAGGGTTAACAGGGAATTGTCCGAAAAAGAGAAAATATCCAGTGATGGCAGTTGTGTGGATGAAAATGCCTTGTAAATATGAGAGGTCAAAGGGGAATTGGCAGACTGTTTTGGAAAGATAAAAAGGCAATAATAAGTCAAATAAGCACTCTTTTTAACCAAGGAATGCAGAATACCTTCTTTGTTGAAAGCATGCCTCAAAGAATTAAGACAGTTCTGAAGGAAATACGGGGTTTTTACTAGCACGGTGTACCTAATAAAATGTCTGGTAATATATACTCTTAGAAAGCTTTAATAAGTTTGTAGGAGGTTTTACCTTTAACCAGTTCACGTAGTTTACATCCACAGAAATGTTTTTTTCTGTTTATTATCCTAGTTCCCAAATTATATTATGTAATGTCACATTGTCACATTATCAGTTGCATACCCCAGGGTAGTGTGTGCTGCACTCCTTGATGTTATGTTACTGTTCTTATTGACCTTAAAGCTCGTAGTGTTGCTGAAGGTCTCGTGTGTTTGACATGTGTTTTCTCTCTCATTTATAGGACACTCCTGCAAGCTGCTCACCAAGAACATGGGGCTGCTGGTGATTAATGAGGAGACCCTCGATGTAAGTCTGAGTAACGTGTGCTGTTTATAGTGCGAGCTGCAGTGGGAATTGCAGTTCAGTCGTACAGTTCAGTGCATAAAAAGGTGGAAGCAATTGAAAACCGGCTTGGGGTTTGTACCTTTCTGACCCGGTTCAGAGACACACAAAGTTCCATTTCACTGTAGAATAATTTCATGTCCCATATGGGTTTTTAAGCCCGAGGTTCCTTATCTGTCTCTCTCTTTGTCTCAGAGCTGCCGCTGTGCTGCTTCTCCTTTTTCGTTCTTTCTCAGTCTCTCTCCCGTGCTTCTTGTCATCCTACATTGCAAGCGTCCTCTGGTGTTGCTGCTTGTAAGAACGCCACAGGTGGACTTTTATACACATCTGTAGCGTGCAAGCGATGGCAGAGGGGGGAGTGTAAATCAGCGAGAGTGAACGAGTGCGCTGTAACGTAGAGATGGATGATATTGTACGCGAAGAGCGAGTTCACATCCAGAGCGCTTTATCAGCTACACATGTAGATCATTCAGCAAAAATGTTGTCTGCTGCCCATCACGGTAAAGAGCCTGCTGCTTTCCAGAGGAAACATTAAACACATGCATATGCTCACACACTCACACACACACACTCACACACATCCATGCACGTATGCATAAAGGTCAGGCTGTCCGACAGGGAGGGCCTTGTCTGTAGCCCGTGCATGTTAAGGTCGTGCAGCCCAAGTGGAAGCAAGCATTTTGTACACACACACACAGACTCCTAGATGTGTCGATTGTGGGCGGGTCCAGAGTGTTGACAGACATCTCTCCATCTGTCAAACAGTTGTTTAGAGTGATCGATGGAGTGAGGAAGAGAAAAAGGAGGAGAGAACTGTGGAAAGTCTTTGAGCAGTGTTTGAGACGTTGTGGTTCCTCGCCGCAGATAAAGCAAACACGCAGGAATTTTTGGGGTAAGCTGTCGCTTGGGGACCAGACAGCTCTAAACACGCCATGTTATGTACATCAGCGACACAGCACTTCTCTGTCCAACACTGCTTTTTGTTAGTGAGTAATGATTAAAAACAAACTACTGAAAGAATACGTGGATAAGTAGAAAGGCATATACAGGGTTGAGGTTTGAGGTCGATGTGGTGTTGCACTAGACTCAGAGATGTTGAAATAGACATTTGTTAGATATTCGACTCAATCATTTCCATTCATATGTTTATTATTAAAAATTCTAAACATTCCTTTTGATTATGGTGCAGAAAAACTAGGCACCATTTTGAGAAAAAAGAAAGAAAGTGGTACATTTTGCCACTATGTTTTGCACACAGCGAGATTAGTTTCCCATCCGTGCAGTGAAACACACACACAAACACACACACTGGTGAAGTGAGCACACGTGCCCGGAGCAGTGAGCAGCCATCACAGCGCTCGGGGAGCAATTAGGGGTTAGGTGCCTTGCCCTAGGGCAGTTCAGCCATGACTTGTCGGTACTTGGAATTGAACCAGGGACCTTCCGGTCGCAAGGCTGGTGAGATCCTAATAAATGTTCAAGTACAAAATTATTTTTGATTTCCAAACTCTACTCTTTTGACCTGATGGAGAAAATGTTTTAATGTAAGTAAAGGATAGAGCATGTTACAGCATGAACAAAGCAATGATACAGCATGAACAAAGCAATGTTACAGCATGAACAAAGCAAATCTGACCGTCAAAGGCTGTATTTGAAATAGCATACTACTACACTGCATAGTGCATACTACAGTAGAATATACTGCATACTGCCTACCATCTGTAGTATGAAGTATAGCAAGAAAAGTGAACGTACCTGTAGCATACTACACATTCACGTGACTCCTGACCTCACATTTACTGATTTTAGGAGAAGTTAAAGAGCCAGAAGTATAAAAAAAAAGTTTGTATTACACCATACTCACTCATTAAACTGATAAAATATATATTTTATTATATATATTAGAAATATCTTCATATGTATTAAGACATTCAACATTTTAAAAGCCTCGAAGATTTCATGAACACACAAATAAAACTTACATGATACAGAATTCAGAAAATAATTGAATTCACAACAAGTAAGATATTAATCAGTATCTCAGTAAAAACAATGAATTTATTTTTTATGCCTGCTTAATCCTAGTTTAAGTGTCATGGCAAGCGGGTGCCCACCCGTCAACTCTGGGCGCAAGTGGAGGAACAACCCTAGGCAGGGCGCTAATCCATCATATCACAATATAGCTCCCTTTTCTTTATTGAAAAGTAGACTGGTGTAGTTCGTCATTCGAGTGCCTGTAGTACACGCCGGAGTTCCAGTTTGGTTGAATACTACATACTAGGTAATATATTTAGGAAGATTTGGTATGTGAGTAGTATGTAATATGTCATTTCGAACACAGTCAAAATATCCTGAGGAATTGTGGCTCCAGAATACTCTTTAAAACATTCTTATCCAAGTGTTGGTTGAAGAACTGACTCGGTTCCTATGGAGACTTTAACACTTTAACACTTGCCTCTACAGTATAAAAATGCAAAACACAGCAGCCTTTGTCATGTTTATGTCCAATATGTGACAAGTTAGCCAGTTATGCTTGATGCGAAAATAAGTTCATGGAGCTATAATAAAAGTTTGCTCTGATTAAAAACATTACAGGAAATAATAAAATAAAAACAGTAAAAGTAATAATTTAGATCCATCACTTTCAAGCAAATCTGTGTTTTGAATTAAATCTGGCACTGTGGTCAGATTGACTCTAACAGAACAGAATCGTTTGACATCTCTGTTTTGTTATGCTCCTACTGAACCTCATTTTTCAGCTACACCATGGGGTTTGATCCCAGGTACTAATGCTCATGGTTTTTTTTAGCACCTTGCTGAGCTATCTAGGCTGCTGTTGCATTCACGCATTAATTCACTCTGCTTCATAAGCCATAAGAGGTCTGAATTTGCACTTGCTCTGCTTGAACAGAGTCTATGAGGCAATATAATGCATGTCTCAATGTGACACATGATCAACATTCTAAAGATGCTTTAAAAGGATCCGGCAAATGAGAGACCCGATTCAGTGTGTCTGACGCTTGCAATAAGTCTGATACTGTGCTGATTTCTATTGCCCAAATAATGGGTTCGTCCACCACCATTTTGATTAATGCAAACATAATGGAATCGTTTTCACAAAGTGGCGAAAATCCTACACACACAGAGAATTTAACTCCTGTCTGCTACAGCACCCCCTCTAGACTTTGCTATATCAACAGCCGCTGTATGATGTTTACCTGGATGTTTGTTGATGGTTCCTCCACTCTTGGTACAACTGTGATTCCGTGAAACAGAAACAGCCATTGTTGAAACACTGGCCCCAGACCTCTGGGAACCAACTATCAGTCCAATTCGCAGTGTTTAGCCGTATCTGGTAAATGTTGCCACCTGCTGTGTAGTGGACAGGGCCACACATTATATGAAGGCAGATTGTGATGTAACCACCTATTGGGACATTTTATCAGTGATTATATGACACCTGCCGGGAGTTACGTAATCCTTGATTATTTAGTGTATCAATAAAGGATTTAATAAAGCAATAAATAAAATAATTGTAGGCCCTAGACTAAGTCGAGGCCTCTTTGTACAAGCACACACTTATTATGGTTTTAAATGGATTTATTTCTATTCAAGCATATTTATAAATAATTGCTATAATAATAATAATTGTTACTTTATTTATCCCCATTGGGAAATTTTTCCTCTGCAATTAACCCAGCAGGGGGGAATTAGCACGCAGAGATACACAGGGCAAACATGTTAAAGCGCACTGAGAGCAATTGGAGGTTAGATGCCTTGCTTAAAGGCACTTTAGTCATGAATGTAACTTGCCTGGAGTATGGATCAAGATGGCAACCTTTTGGGTCCAAGCCTTTAATACAATCTCCATTAGGTCACTTCTGCCATTTTTTATAGAGACAGTTAATTAGAAATAAAGCTTACAACTGAAACAAAACACACAAAAAACAAAACATAATCAA
Organism: Xyliphius kryptos; assembly: GCA_025769995.1. Classification (NCBI taxonomy): domain Eukaryota; kingdom Metazoa; phylum Chordata; class Actinopteri; order Siluriformes; family Aspredinidae; genus Xyliphius; species Xyliphius kryptos. Next base: position 10,478,665 of record JAOUQT010000033.1, read on the forward strand.
GTAAAAGTTAAATATAAATGCAAACACGTAAATCTTTTATTTCTTCGAACCCGTCATTCTTTGACATTCCATCACAATGTCCCAACAGGCATTGAACCTGAGTAACCTTACAAATGATCATCAACCTAGCAACATCCACATGCGCTTTAATACGGCACTGGCACGAACCGTCTATAAGGGAAACCTGTCCATAATGTAACATCTGGAGTGCATTATCCTGCCGAAAAGCTATTAACTGCTAAATTGAATGCTATCTGGTCTAACTAATCATTATCTGCTTAATAATTTAATAAAAGCATCGCAGGGACAATGTAGACTTGTGTAAAATGAGTAATCCTCAGTGACATGTAAAAGAAAAGAAAGCCTCCCTATCTCTAACATTTCCCTTTTTGTCTTTAGACTGTCTGATCGTTTTCCTGCTTTATGTCATATAAGAAATATCGAGAGATGTACTTTTTTAGTTCCTTATTAATGTAGTGTCTAGAATTCATTCTTAACTCACTCCACTTCAGCTTTTATACTTTTTTTTATCCTGAAACTCAAATGGATTTCTGGGAATTATATCATAGACGGACACAAAACAGAATATTATATCAATATGAGTGAAAGGAATGCCGTGTAGGTAGGATAATTACTTACAAATAAAAAAAAACTGCTTGTGATTGCATACATGTTCACCTTTTGTTGCTGTGGAATTAGTTCTGGTGCGAACATCTGTATAAAATTAATGTGTCATAGCCTTTTAGTGTAAATATTCCATGAAGGTTTCCAGAGTTTATTAAAGAGCATAGCTGAAGAAACAGATTTATAAACAAGCCTTGGGCAACATTCTGGAAAAATATGGGTAGAATTGATTTTTGTTGTTGAGGTGGAGGTGGTTTGGGGTAGTGTACTAATGCAAGACATAATAATAAGGCTAATTGTCAGATACATGCTAGATGTCAGCTGGGTGTCACAGTGACATGTCTTTCTGTTGCCTATTTCACACAGGTACTCCGGAAAAGTTCCGCAGTGTCTGTCTCATTAAGGATAACAATTAATTTCTATACATTTCCTAATTCTATCTTGTATTTCATTTCTGGACAGAAATATACCTAAGTACGAAATATACTTGCGTACGAAATATACCTGCATACGAAATATACCTACGTACAAAATATACCTGCGTACGAAATATAGATGCGTACGAACTATACCTGCGTACGAAATATACCTACGTACAAAATATACCTACGTACAAAATATACCTACGTACGAAATATACCTACGTACAAAATATACCTGCATACGAAATATACCTACGTACAAAATATACCTACGTACAAAATATACCTGCATACGAAATATACCTACGTACGAAATATACCTACGTACAAAATATACCTGCGTACGAAATATACCTGCGTACGAAATATACCTACGTACAAAATATACCTGCGTACGAAATATACCTACGTACAAAATATACCTGCGTACAAAATATACCTACGTACAAAATATACCTACGTACAAAATATACCTGCATACGAAATATACCTATATATGTAATGTACCTATATACGAAATATACCTATATAAGTAATGTACCTATATACAAAATGTACCTACATACAAAATGTACCTACATATGAAATAGTGAGTAGATCTGCTTTAAATTCAGATGAGACCGAGTAAGTAAAAAGGCACTCTTCATAATGAGACTCAGCTTGAGGACTACAAGCCTATTGGTTCAGATCCTATTTTAAATGTATTTGTCTTTAGAAATATCAAGTGACACAGTGGTAGTGGGGACAGTGGTAGCTCAGTGGTTGTCGTTAGTAAACCGATGTGTTTAAATCCCACCACTTCTAAGCTTCTAAGCTGACCAACAATGCTCAGTTGAATTAAGAGATAAATATAAGTCAGTCTGGATAGGAGCATCTGCAGAATGTTGTAAATGTAAATGAAGTGTTTGTCTTAACACTGTAACTTCTTGCACATGCAACTGTGTGGTTTTGAAAAGTCACTGCCACACTGTGGCACGTCTTGGAGTGATGACGGTGTATGGCATGACACGGACACTAGCAGAAAAAAGAGAGGTTACTATGAGGGCTGGCTGCTAATTTAAACATTGTTCACCACTGGATGGAATAGACTTGGGAACAAAAATGTGAAACATTCTGTATTTCTGTGCAGCAAAATTACATTTATGTTTATAGTTTCTGCAGATTCTGTTTTCCAGAGCAACATTTTTTACAACTGAGCTGAAGGGTTAACCTTCAGACCAACAGTCCAATCTCTTGACCTCTGTGATACTACTGCCCCAAAGTGAAAACATTTTTAAAAATGATAAAATGAATCGATGATAAATGTGAGAACTAAAAATGAACATAAATATAGGAACAGTTCATCTGTATGAGGTTCACACTCACCATTATGGGCTAACTCATCAGTCAGCTCAGACACTCAGTCTGTCACAATGAAGTGCCTAGCTGATGTACCAGAGACAGCAAGACGTGTGTATGCATTCCTACCCCTGTCCTCCAAGATAGCACATGCCTTCGAGTCTGTGTATAATGCCATGTTTTTAAGCACTCGAGTCCAGCTGTCTCACTCAAGTATCCACATCCTGTAAAGCACCTTTTCACCACCACTACAGCGCTGTAGCATAACGGATGCCTTCCATACACTAATCCAAACACGCTTCAGTTACAGTCAGAGTTCACTCGGACACACAAACACAGCGGGCTGATGAGACTGCAGGCAGCATTAGATTTCCCGCACACACACTTACGCACATATGGTGAAACCAATTTTGAGTGCGCTGCTAATGGAAACACTGTTTAATCAGAGTGTTTATTCGGCTTCATCTCTGCCATTATCCGGTAATGATCTTTATGCTTACAGTATGTCTCATGATGAGCACTGAAGCTGGTGAGGTACAGTAAGTGGGTGTGGTCAGGCATTTCTATTCTTTTTTTTATCTGACCCACACACACATACGCACACACTCTTACACTCAGCAGGGATGGGCACGCTTGTGATGAGAGCTTCTCACAGATGCACTAGTCACCCACTGATTCAGTCTTTCCCTCTACTTACTCACCCTTTTTCATTCTCTCTTACTCTCTCTCTCTTTTTGCATGTGTGTGTGTGTGTGTGAAACCTGAAGCTTCTCTTTCCAAATATTTCCTTTGAGCTTGGGTTTCAGTGCTTGTTATGCCAGCAGAGGTTTGGTGGGTCTCCAAGGTGCAATCTCCGTGCCTTAAGGCATCTGTTCCCAAACACACACACGCACACACATACTCCCTCCAGCCCTATTATGAGCCACTTTGTAGGCAGACTAAAGCAGCGATGTCTGAAGCTGTTAGCAGGAACAACACTATAACCTGCAGAATGCACTTTCTAATGTTGGTGCGTCTGCTTGCACACAAGGTGTACTTGATGGTGGTTTAGGGGTGTGAATGTGTGGGTGGTTGGAGTGGGTTGTTGTGCTTTTATATTTGATTGACACCATTTAGTGCTTCTAGTCATCACAAAAATCTAACACTAGAAAGCCCGAGTTTGATGAATAGTTTTTTTTTATCTCTATATTTGACTCGTATTGTAAAGCAGATGTGTACTACTTGTATTCTTTCAGTCTTTTTTGTAGTCTTTTAGCTTTTCCTACTATCAGTGTCATCACAGCAAGTCACTCTCATTGTCAGTCTGGCACATGTTTTACGCCTGATGCCCTTCCTGACGCAACCCTTACCCATTTGGTCTTAGGACAGGACAATTTAGCGTCTACAATTTACCTCGCATTCATGTCTTCTCTGGTTTCTGGGAAGAGTACCAGAGTACCTGGTGGAAACCCATGTGAACATGGGTGAACATGCCAACTCCATACAGCAGTTTCCCATGTCGACCCTCCCAATGTCTGATTTATTTGAAAGTTTATAGAAGTTGCACTATTAGTCATACAAATTGATTTCCTTGGGTTGCTCCTGTTCCTGAAACTACATCTATGAAGCTTATCGAGGACCACAAACTATCCGATCCAATCAGATTTAGCATCACGTTATGACTTCAGTACAACTTTCCCTATGTGGATTATCACACAATTTGAATTACGCATGCGAGAATTCCTCACTCGAGAGTAGTTTGCTGTGTATTTTTAAGGTTTGCTAAAATTAAAACCCCCTAATCTTAAAGCTAACCCTAAACGTTAACCTTCAGTGTTTCCAGTTCACAGTGGATAGTCACATACTGCACTGTGTGTGCATGAACAGGTTCTTATATAGGTGAAGTTGTAGTGAGGTCGTCGAGATGCTGAACTCTGATTACATAGGACAGTTGGTATTCCTGGATCAGCTTGATTATGTAGTTCCAGTAACTTTTTTTGGTTATTATATACGAGGCCCATCAAATATCATATGTCATGTAATTCACCGTAATTGCTCAGTGATGTTTGGCTACATATATGGGTCAGCTTTCTGCTCCTTTAAAGCAGTCACTGCTGTCCATGGGTGTGTTTTACCAAAAGCATAGTTGCTAACCATGTTTGTCGATTTACACAGTTTGAATGCTTTTTTAAATGCACATTTGGTTTAAGCATGTTACGTTAGGTCATTTGTGACTACGGTGCACGAAAAATACATAGATATGAGTTTTTTTGTTGTCAGAAGGTGTGTTTTGGTGCCAATATTTATTGAAGACATGCACTAAATGGATAAAGAATTTTGTCATGATAAAGTGTGTATGAATGAATAGAGAGGTTCCAGGAAGTTAAATTGTTCAAGTGTCAGCCATGATGAAAAAGCCAGACACACATACTTATCCACAGTCGATGACAACATTGTGTGTGTTGGTTAACCGATACTGACTGTTGGGTAGATGAGTGATTGAGTACTAGGTATGAGTGATTGTGTATGTGTATTATATAATTTTGTAAATTAACCATGGCTCTGCCTATGCAATAATACACAGCAGATTTGGGTTTTTGAAGGTTTGCCGAGATGGGTGCCAAAACAAAAAAGGTTTGGACTACTGCAAGAAAAATTTTGACGTTTAAAAAAAAAATGTGACTTGTGATGAGACTCAGAAATTCATTAATTCTGAGATTAAACAGTAAAATATGGAAAATGGAAACATCCTCAATCACCAACCAAAAAATAATTCAAAAGTCAAGTATGAGCTCACCCACCCAAACTATCGGAATCAGGTGTTCCAATCACTTCCATGGCCGCAGGTGTATAAAATCAAGAACTTAGACATGCAGACTGTTTTTTACAAACATTTATTATATAATAGGTTGCTCTTAGGAGATCAGGAGTGAATTCCAGCATGGAACTGTGATAGGACGCCACCTGTGCAACAAATCCAGTAGTGACATTTCCTCGCTCCTAAATATTCCACAGCCAACTGTCAGCTGTATTATAAAATGGAAGTGTTTGGGAACGAAAGCAACTGAGTAGGCCATGTAAACTGACAGAGCGGGGTCAGCGGGTGCTGATGCGCATAGTGCGAAGAGGTCGCCAACTTTCGGTAGAGTCAATCACTACAGACCTTCAAACTTAATGTGGCCTTCAGATCAGCTCAAGAACAGTGCGCAGAGAGCTTCATGGAATGGATTTCCATATATGGAATGGATTTGGTCGAGCAGCTACAGTAAATATGTGAGTCAAGGCAGGTGAGCGAATATTTTTGGCAATATAGTGTATATAATAGTTGCTTTTCCTTGATTTTTAAGGGCCACTATTGGGACATTATCAGGAAAAAGCTTCATATATCAACAGTGTTCCTAAAACCCGAAAGCTTGTTCACAGAGGGACAAAGTGCATTGGTAAAACAGGGAGACTATGTCAATAAAAGCATCACTGATTATAGTCCTGATCTTGCCCATCAGACTATCACCAGTTTGATCTCCTGAAAGAAGCTTTACGAGGGTGAGGATTCACATCCGATGAAGAGATGAAGACAGCAATGCATTTGTGGCTTGTTCACAGATAAAAATTGTATTGTAAAAACAGGGAAATTCAGCATTACTCACTATAATCTCAAGTCTCAAGTCTCAAGTAGTTTTATTGTCATTTCAGCCAAATACAGTGTTACAGTACACAGTGAAACGAAACAACGTTCCTCCAGACCAAGGTGCTACATACAACATTAAAGTGCAC
>JAOUQT010000033.1:10541968-10552666 GCA_025769995.1 Xyliphius kryptos
TCTGTTTGTATCCATATAAATGGCCCACCCTGCATATATTTAAACAGTATATAGCAAAATCTTCTTTCTTGTACTAAATTTGTACTGTATAAATAACATTACATAATCCACTTGAACTCCCAGTGAGATTTTTGGACCGATGTGTCAGACATCTACTTATTCCACTACTTTAATCATCAAAATTTTAAATGGTGTTTTATCAATATCCAGATGTTTTGCAGCTGTTCTGATCACATATTCCTGTCATATACTGTAGATCATTTCTGTTGGGGTTTCTTCTAATTTGTCACCCAACTGCAAACATTTAAAGATGTATAATATTAGCAAGCATGCAAACAATTCTAACAAGACTGTGTTCTTTCTGTTGTCTTTTTTTATATACAGTTTAGTCATATAGCCATTTGGGGCAGCATTGCATTGTGGGTAGTGTTCTTTGGTATCTACTCTTCTCTTTGGCCCCTCATACCTCTAGCTCCAGATATGTCCGGAGAGGTAAGATACACTCTCATACACACTTATTGCCTTCTCTAGTACTGTCACACACACCCAGGCACATAAACACCTAGATCATTCCTTCAGGCGGAACATTGTGTTTACACTAATCAGAATGTTTTGAAGGGTTCTGCACTCGGGGTTTAATGAATGCTCTACGGAGCACACACCTATGTAAGGCTTCAGGCAGTGCTGGATTTATCCCCAGCTGTCACCTCATGATTCACTAATGGACATTTTTAAACCCCATTAGTGTCACCTGTATGAGCATGAAAACATTTATGAGTTATCTGTGCAATCTCTACATTCCTGAAGGTCTTAGGAACAGAAACTGAACGGCAAATAGATTCAGTAATGTATTTATTTACTTCGTAGCTGACAATAATGTTGCTGATGTCTCATTTACAGAAGACAAAACGTTTCTGAGCCTTGAGACAAAACTACATCTGTGTTATAACCTGCATAACGAAATACACCACACTGTCTTTAATCTTCCTTTCTTACTCTGTGTTTTCTTTCCAGTTCCAGTCATGTCAGCGTTTACTAGCATTTAGCAAGTTTTAATAAACGTATTGGTAAAGCATGCAAACATTAAAGTTGAACTTCCTGTGTGAACGTATATCAGTGACGAGATTGAGAGCGAGAGGACCCTTGCTGATCATTTTGATGTAAACCATGCGTGAGTTAATTAATTTTGCCAGAGTTATGACAGTTTAAAAACAGACGAAACATAAAACAATCAGGATCCGTTTTGCTCAAAGCTATAGTGCATCTAATGCAAAACGGGGTTTCGCAATGGGGCAGTAGATATCGCCGTCACTTCACTTCACGTTTGCATGTTCTTTGCTGGCGGCACGGTGGCACAGTGGATAGTGCTGTCGTCTAACAGTGCTGGGTTTGTGCGGGGTTTTTTCTGGGTACGCAAGATTTCCCTACCGCATTCCAAAGACATGCAATATAGTTTCATTGGTGTCTCTAATTTGCCTGTTAGTGTGTGTGCTTGACACTCTTTCTTCCAGTTTCTTGTAATCATGTTGACCATAATATTAAAAAATGCATTATTTCCAAAAAATTTTTTTTTACAGCTAACAGTTATCAATACAGTTATCAATACAGTTATCAATACAGTTATCAATACAGTTACAAGATCGACTTTCAGAAAATTATTTGAAAAAGGAATAATTTCCGAACATTTGATAGATTATGGGTCAAATGTTAATTTGCAAGTCTCTGTGTATGGTCATTTTTATTTATTGATTTATTTTTTGCTTGAATGAAAACCGAAGCACAAAACTAGAGAATGCTCAGTTCATGTGTGCGTCTGTGCCCATGTGTATGTGTGTGCGGGCAAACGCGCGAGTGTGAGAGGTGCTGTAGGAAAGATGTGTCGTGCCATTTTAACATAGAACATCTGGATGAAGTTCGGCTGAGCCTCAGGAACTGCACAGAGCATGACTCATCACTGAGCAGCAGCAGCAATCAACACCACTGCTGCCATCATAACACCTTCTCTGTTCTCAAACACACCCATACACACACACCTTGATATCTCTGTAGTTGTGAGGACTTTATATTGGCATCAGTAATAATGCAGCTGATTTATGCTGACCCTAGCCTCTCTACTTAATACAAAAATTTGCTCTTTTACATGTAAACATTTTTATGGACCAGCCAGCATGTCCTCAGAAATATAACACCTCACACTGTTGTTGTTCTGTTAAAGATTGGTCTTTACACATATATAAACAAATGCCCACATGCACACACACAAACTGTAAATGTCTTAGGATCAGCTCAGCTGTTTCTCTGCATGACTGGCATATCCTGCATAACACCACTACGAGAGAGTTGCCTCCAAATAGACTCAAAACACCATCCATACAACAAGAAGGCATAAGCAATAATGAGTTCCGTTCCGAAGGACCTGTCTACAGATGCGTGAATGGTGGCAGCCTGAAAGCAGTCAGCTGGGCACACGTGTGCCCAATGTTACATTCAGGACCCGAGAGATGACATTGGGGGAAAAGATTTAACATGCTGGGATTGGACCCTAAAAACTCCTTCAAAGCTTCTATGATGAAGCGGGTCTAGGCAGCCAATGCAAGTAAGGGGAGCTTGAGCGAACCGTGGACCACATAATCACCTCATGTCCCCTGTATTGGCCATCTTCAGAGGCAAGCCTCTTTTATTCAAATCTAAGACAAGGGTGTGGCTGTGTGTTGCTGAGCTGAATATTTAAATATTTATCGATGGCACACGAAAGAAGGAGAAGCTGGTTCACGACTGAATTCGGCTGCCAGCGGACACGCTTTGGCTCTTAATCAGCTTTCCTTCTTAGGAAAAAGAGACACACACCAAGTGAAGACAGACAGGAAGAGAAAAGAACAGGGCCGGTGTGATGGACTAGATTAGAATTGAGAGATGGAGAAACAATATAAGGGACGTTATAGATGCAGGGCTTTGATGTTTAAACTATGTGTTTAATCAGATTGACTGTTATTCAGGTGCAGGTTGTCATCCTCGCCTTTCTTTGCTTTGTCTGTGTGTGTGTGTGTGTTTGTGTTTGAACGGTTGATGTCAGACATCAGAGTATTTCTCTTTGATGTTAGGTAATTCTCTGTGTTAAGCGGGTTTTATCTGTTCATATAATTCTACCCCCCATCATTCACACAGACATTATAGAGTCTGTGTGCCGCCACTGATCATTCTAGTCTTAAATAGTGTTCTAGTTTTACGACTGTGTGTGTCATCAGTGCTACTGTTTACACTCGCTGTCCACTTTATTAGAAACATTTAATAATGCATTAAGTTCTCTAATCAGCCAATCAGCACAATGCAGAACACCGTGTAGATTTTATACTTTTGCATTACATTGTGTGCTGCTGGAAAAAGACAGGAGTGTTAGTAGCAGGGGTTCGACTGCCAGCTGGCAAGAGACTGGGATGCACAGCATGATTATTCCTATCACACAGAGCACATCTGTTTATCCAACCATAGCAAAGCGATGCTAGAGCCTCTGACCATATGATTAGTAATCCAGAGCTTGTAACCGCTGAGCCTCTGAGATCTTCTAAGAACATTATTTTGTAACAAAAGAATAGGAAATCATTTTACACAGTACTATATGTGCAGGTCATGCTTAGTGATCATTCCATGACACAGAGATTACATTTTTTTTACTCCTTTATACTAATGTTTCATTGTGAACATGATCTGAACTTTATATACATGACTTTACCCATTGTGCTGCTGCTTATACATGATATACTGATTGCTGAATCGCACATAATGACCATGTGTCCCTAATAAAGTGGTTCCAGTGTCAGGGTTTTGAGGACAAATTTGTGGAGAAAAGCAATTAGACTTAAACAGCTGCATTGTATCTTCATACCATTTTTATTACATATTGTAGGTGCACTTTAGAACTTATTTCATAATAACTACAAGTAACTTCTCCTGGGATTGCTACCTTACCGTGGTGGATAAGCTTGATAGTCTGAGAGCGATACCGTATGGGGCTATGCTCCTAGCAGGATCATTCTTTCAATCTCCTTATAGAAACCAGAAATGTGGGTTGCAGCGTGGTTCTTAAATCCATCATTTACCACAGTGAGGTGTATCCCGGGTTCAGCCTAGCACAGCGTCGATTCGACTGCAGGGCTGACTGGAGATCGGGATGCTCAGTTAGTATATTTTTCCCTCAGAGCACTAATGAGTACTGACTTTGCCGTGCATCCAACCATCATGAAGCAATGAAGACCTAAACTAAAGCAATTTGGATAGCTTAGTGTATAGGATGAGCTGCTGGGAAAACCAGGAGCATTAGTAACTGGAGGTTAAATCCTTGGGTATAGCTGCAAGAGATTGGGATGCTCAGTCAGCGCTGCTGTATTCTATAAAGAACAACTGTGATGGCACAACAATGACTGCGCATGACATGAAATACAAGTAAGGAGTCACTCTTCGGACAGTAGGTTTACTTGCTTACCGTAGACAATAAATTGACATAGCCAGTTAACTGCCCTGTTTTCGGTTGGCCCTGTTTTTGACTGGTCAGCGAATCTCTGTTTGGATGTAGCAGAAGAAAAAGAATGAATGTACCCCATTCCTTTTTGTTATGGAGGTATTCGAAGGCAGGCGACAATGCGGCATGCTTGTGTCGGCATTTGTTTGTAAAAAAAAGATTCTTCTATTCTTTCTGGGTTAATGCCTGGTTACAGGAAATGCAGAGCATGCGCGTAATGCAGGGGCTGGTTTTAAATTGATTGACCACATGAAGCGGTAGACATTTGTTTTCTAATCGCATTATCTGATCGTGTTAGTCAAACTACACGAGAGCTGAATTATTAGGAATATAATAGGACGAACGCATTTACATGCATTTTGAAAGTGTGTGTGTTTACACTCAGCAGCCAGTTAATTACTTGTTAACACAAATATCTAATCAGCCAATCAAATCATTACAACTCAGTGCATTTAGATCAAGACAACATGCGTAAGTACAAAACATCACAAAGGGGAAGAAAGAGATCTGAAAGTGAAAGTGATAAATTTTTTGCCACTATGCTTTCACACAACGGGATTGGTCCTCTGCATTTAACCCATCCGTGCAGTGAAAGACACAAATACACACACACACAGGTTACACACACAGATCTGCTGGTCTACTGGGATTTTCACACACAACCATCTCTAGAGAAAATATCCAGTGACCGGCATTTGTGAAGATGAAAATGCGTTGTTGATGTGAGAGGTCAGAGGAGACTGGGCAGGGGTTTAAACTGGGAGTGTATGCATGTCTAATGGTGCAGGCATAATTTTAATTCCACGTTTCTCACTCTTCACCCAGAGAATCTCAGCCTTTAGGCTTAGTTTATACGTTGACGGTTCAGCCGCCTTTGTGCAGTGGGATGGAGAGAAATGAGAAAACGAGTGATTGTTTTCCATGGTGGAAGCTGTGAGCAGTCAGGGGCCTCACTTTTCTCCAGAATTACAATGACAGCATCGGGGATTTGGTGGATTTGCTGGATTTGCTGTCTCTGTTTAGAATTAAACTGTTCTTTTGCTACATCATCTATCTTGCACGTTGTCTCTCTTTAGCATATACACACATGGTTACACACATACAGAGGGTATTAAATGTGAAATCATGTCAATAATTCTCCATGTGTTCCAGTTGTATAATTATAATTATACTCACTACACATCCACCGGTTACGCCGAATAATTTGGACGCTGATGTATATAAATATTTTATCAGCTTACAATTTTATAATTCATAATCCGCACAGTCGTCTTTTCCAAAGTGTGGTTGAGCGGTGTGTGTGTGTGTGTGTGATGCAGCAAATACACCACTTACTAACGGTTACCAGGTGCATTTAGTTAGCATTCATGGAATATATGAAGACAGAGATTATGTAGATCAGGAGCTATGGCTAGTTGAATGTGACTGCTCATAGCAAGCTTCAGACATGTACTTTATTAATATTTCCTAAAAACACCCAGATCTTCTGTCCACCCATTTCCTGCCATCTCACCGAGGCACTCTGTGTACCCAATTTTCTCCTTGTATAAACTTGAACTTTAAAAGCAGACAAGTGAGGCTTGTTGAAAGATTTCTCCGTTTACGAGCACTTTTTTTTTTCGATGCTGATATATCAGCCACTTTCATTTCATTCTTTCATTTTGCACGAGATTTCCCACCTCTTGAGGTTTTCGGACAAAAATGTATTGTTCTTTTCACATTCCGATCTTTCGGCATTGCTTCAACCTTCATGTGCTTCGTTTTGTTTGAGTTTTATTCCCAATACTGTGTTAGGTTTCTGGATAGAGAATCTTGTTTATAGTTCTGCTAGAGAGAAATGTACGAGTTTGCCGAGAGATCTATACTCTCAGGGGCTGCAGAATTTTGACCTGACCTGAAAGCGTTTGATGTCTCATAGCGACTTCACGATTTGCTTAAAAATCCCCTAGTGACAGGGAACACAGTGGTTCAGTCAGAATCAGCTGAGTCATTAAGAGAATGGGTTGGGGTAAAAAATTGATTTCTGGTCATTTGAGATTTCCTTTCACCCCAACCTCAAAAATATGTTTTGACAAACATCAAAGTCGACTGAGCTGTAATAGTGACTGGGCTAATTTGGCAACACCTGAGGTCTTTGATGGCTTTGACACTGATTGGTGGGTGCGGCGTGCCTCATGGTGCCGAATTAAGCTCTCGTCTGGTTTCCATTACAGGAAGGACATTGGTTAGGAGGTCCGCCAAGTTTGGACAAGTGGCATAGGCATGTACAGCAAATTGTGATGAGATTGAGGCGGATTAGTGCTCTTTGACCTTTAATGACTGATTTTTTCTGTGCGGCACGGCCAAAAAATACAAGCAACGTGCAAAAGAATGCATCGCCTTGCCAGGAAATCAGTGTCTGCCGCTATAGATGCTCCAGAACCTCGGCGTTGATACTGTCTGTGTGTGTTTGTGTGTGTCGGTCACTGTCTCTAACGGTCCAGACATCTCTGTATAGTCACATGTACCTTCATTTTAGGATGTTTTATAGGAGAACAGTGTCATTCTCGCTTTCTCAAAATGTTATTGTAATTCTCACTGAGAGGAATGTGAGAAGGTTGAAGACTTGAATGTCATTATTTAATTACCAAGCTGTTTTGTTGCTCTGTTTTTCACCTAATTCAAACAGATGAACGTCTTTCCAGTCTGTGTTTGTTAAATTCATCTGTGTATTTTGGCTCGCAGAGTGATCCTGGACTTACTTAAGCCTTCAGCGTAAAGCTTATTAATGATTTGTTTTAGTTAAAGAATTATTTAAAAAGATAACACATTATTCCTTTTTGCTGTTGAGATGTTTCCAAGACTTTAAATTCCCAGTCTCCTGATCCGAACAGCCGGACATATTTGATGTGTAGGTTTTTTTTTTGCAGCTCATTTTGAAAAGAGAAAAATAATTTTCCTGTTGACCTGTGGAAACACCATTTGCATGTTTTGGCAGGAAAAGTAGAGTCATTAAATATTGAAAGCAGGCAGAAAAAGAAAAAGGAGGCTGTGGACCCACAGAGCGACTGATGCGTCTCCATAATTCCCAGAGCGAGTGCTGGGTTGTAGAAGTGCGGCGTAAACATTTACCTAATGCACAAACAAGCCTTGTACTTGTGTTTGTCTTCTGGACTCCTCTGCATTTCCCTTACACACTGAAACACTCTCTTTTAGGCAAACGGGCACACACACACACACACACACACACAGTGCTCAGTTGAGTAGTTTGCAGGTATGCAGGAGCAGGTGGGCCGAGTGATGGTGGAAAACATTCTCCGCTGCAAATCATTAGCAGCTTCTCATGACTGTGAACTCAGCCGACTTAAAGCTAGTTTGTCTTCTGTTTTTTAGCAGAGTTGATTTCGTCTTGTTCGTGCACGCACACACACACATGCACACACACATGTACACATTCCTGTAATTGCATGAGGACCAAGTAAAATTTCCAAAGACTGTTTTTATAATTTTTATAAAGCAGTAAAATAATGAATGTGCAGTACCTATGCAGAGCCAATAAGAGCAGCACATTTAGAGGGTGTGATTGCAATTGAAAATTGCGGAGAAAGGATTTGTGAAATGAGGACCATGCAGAAAATGAAGGTTAGGCAATCTGAGAGCATCAGGATGTAATATTAGAAATAAAAAATGAGGACTGACCTAAATGACCTTCATTCCCAACAACATACTTACTTTGAATGTTAAAAACCGGAACTGGTCAACATAAGACAGTAGTACAAACACTGATGCCCACTTCACACTAACTACATTAGCACCATGGACACTAGCACATGTTATCTATTCAATATGTCGCCATAGATGTTTACTTGTTTAAAGTGATTGCCTGTATCTTTTTGTGACCCTCTCTGAGTGTTTGCTTGTGTATTTTAGGCAGATATGATGTTCAGCTCGGGAGTGTTCTGGATGGGACTGTTTTTCATTCCGGTCACGTCTCTGGTTTTTGACCTGGCTTACAAAGTGTGAGTTCTCGTTCCTCATCTACTCTTCTTTCTACTCTTCTCTTGACAATGGCATTCCAATTACTAATCATAATGTTTGTGATTCCAGTCCAAATTGTTAACACAATAATTAATATAATTGTCCCTTAAAGTTACATGTCCGACTTGATAATTCAGTGGAAACCCATTGACTTGAACATACTAGATGGCTGCTCCGAGCATAAGCAGTAGAAATTATATGTTAGACATTACGTATGTTCACATCAAAATCAACTACTTTTTTGAACAAATGTCTCTGGATTTTGTCGAGGATCTCATTTACGAAGATGATGACCACTGAGCAAGTCTACACAATGGCCAGACCTGAAAACAAGTTACTGATCTACCTCAAATCCCACAAGCTACTATACTATGGTTATGTTATTAGACTCCCGCACGACTGCAGTGAAGTGAGTTTAATGACTTTTGTAGGGAGTCTGGAGGACCTGGATAACCAGAGGTCAGATTGCTACAAGTAACAATGAAACAGAGGCCAATGAAGAAAGATTGTCCGTGCAGCCAACCATCATGAGACGATGATGGAATATGACATGACATGAATCAAACTGCAGTCAGTGAAAAGCAATACACTGGTTTTTCAAAACACTTTATTAATTACAAAATTACAACCAAACTAATATAAAAAATACACATTTACGGCCAGTACAGATCAGGTAATCTTTCATCTCAGCACTTCTTATAACATCTTTTATTTACATCTTTGGCAAACCTACTCTATGTAAAATTTCAGGGCATTGAGCTTATAAGGTATTTTTATGCACGATTGATCTTTTAAGTATGGATGAGATTAATAATTATTGTCTGCCTGATATAACAAAATTCACCCTTCCTGTCATACAAAACAAATTTATTTTGCATCATATATTAGATTGTGAATGAGTTTATACTTCTGATTCTCTCCTTCCCTGTGTTTGTGTCTATGTCAGGATAAAGAAGGCATGTTTCAAGACCCTGGTGGATGAGGTTCAGGAACTAGAGGCTCTGTCAAAGGACCCTGGTGCAGTGGTTCATGGGAAGAGGTAAGGAGCACACAGGCACAAAAAGCCCTGAGCAATCTTGTCAGCCCCCTGGCTGAATGTAATGAATGACAGTAACCTGAGCTCCACAGTTTGACGAAGCAGGCAGTAATGACTGAAATTCTCAGCTCACTGTGTGAAATCTGCGCCGGTGGTTCTTCAACAAAGCTGCACTTTCTTTCTCTGTCCACTTTATCATCTGTACACTGTACTAGGTGTGACTGGTATTAATGAAACCGTGTGAGTGGGCCAGCAAGGATCTGAGCTCTGCGAGAGTCATCATGCTGGCTCAACTCTGGACACGGAACGCACTCGCAGCTCTGTTAAAGGTTTCACTGTGTAGACCTTTCCCACTAATCGTTGTAGGTCATCCACAGGAGAGAGCATTTCTGAATGTCTGTATCTCACTCTTTTTCTCTTTATCTCCTTCTTTCTGTCTGTGTGTGAATGTGTGCGTGTACACAAAGTCTGACCGAGAGGGCTCAGCTACTGAAGAACGTCTTTAAGAAGAGCACTGTCAGCCTGTACCGCTCCGAGTCCATGCAGCAGAATCTACTCCGTACGTCAGCGAAACGCCGCCGCGCCGCCACCTACACACTCGCACCACACACATTCAGACCACCTGCTGCACACACACACACCCCACTATTGCAGTTTCCACCATCAACATGCAGGTGCGCATGGACACCCGGGCGCATACTAATGCAGGCATGAGCAAAACCTCGGGACATTGATTTGGAAATTAAACTAAAATGCATGAGCAGCTGTTAGTTCCAGGTGTGAGAAAAGAACCAACTTTGGCAAGTTTAAACATGCAGATTTCATGCACACGAAACATATATACAAGATAAGATTATAACTCAGGTTTTACATAAGGTGGGCGGTGCAAAGGCAATCAGTAGCACATAGAACATATGTCTGTGCAAAATCATAAAGAGAACACAAAAATAGAATACTAGTATTATACATGGATATTCACTTGAAATAGGCCCTGAATTTTATTAAATAATATTGTATGTCTTTAGGAAATGCATTCTACCTCGTTAGAGAATCTTTTACTGTAAGATTGGTATTATCTGAGTAAATTTATGACACAATGGGGTCAGACGTGTCTAAATGGATAGGGAAG